>JAVLUE010000064.1:0-95081 GCA_034190945.1 Octodonta nipae | reverse complement strand
AAACTTTGTGTTTGTTTGTTTGTTGGTGAGACCAAAAGAACCTAGAACAACTAGATCTTGTTCTTCGCTATAATAAAGAGAAAATTCAATTAATTTAAACGAGCCAACTCTATTCTTATCGTTTGTTTGTTTGTGCTTGTGTGTTTCAGTGTGTGTGTGTTTGGTTGAATTGTTTTCTGTAGATTTATTTTAACGCGTTATAATAACAATACACAAGCTGATGATGGTTGATCGAAAGATCTAAGAAAAACGAAAAGCGCCTAGGCGCCATGGGTCCCCTGTTTGTTCCAAGGCACAAATCAATCTATTTAGGTCTGCTCAATGCTCTATGGGCGACTCTTAATTAGCCTTTTACTTTAGCCGACAAGCAACAACAATAAAGTCTCACACTTATATGAAGCAAAGTAAATTGAGAAATAAACAGCCCAACCGAAACAGCGGAATCACCACTTACAAATCAAGAACTCTAAAACCAAAACCAAGCGTTTCTCTACGTTTGTTACCTATTCTGATGATTCTTTCATCTAGAGAGAATTGACTTACTAAACTCTTGAGTGTGTACTGTTGTTATATGTGACCAATAAATGGTTAATAAACAACCGGGAAAAATTTCTCCAGTAAAACTGGATTAAAACCAAAATAAACCCAAAAAAAAAAACGGAAAAAAATCAATTGAAAACTGAAAGAGAGTACCGAATCGGAAAGAATAAAATAACATTTGATTGTAATACATTAGAAAGAATCGACTTCAAATCAAACCCCTGGAACCCGGAGTCAATGGAATAGCCAATGGAACCAATGGAACCACCACCAGATGTTCAAAATTCCAAGCTGTCTTGAGAAAAATATTTATTGAGCTTTGTTATTTGAATTGTTTGCTTGTTTCTTGTTTTGATCAAAAAGAAAACACCTCTAAAACAAAGTTCTGATTATAAAATATTTTTTTTTTTCTGCTTGTCCATCGAAACATAATGATTGGGTTTACTTCAAATGGCAAGTGACCAACAAAAACACAATTCGCTCATCGAAAACATTTCAATAAAATTGGAGAAAATTTTAGGAACTTTGTCTGTCTCTAGGCTCACTGTTTCCAGCAGTTGCCAAGCAGAATCTTTTCTCAGTTTTAATGGGAAAATATTAAGAATTTTAGAGAGAAAAGAAAACCTAGGAAACACTAAGAAAAACTTTTTTTTTTTAAAAAAAAAGAAAAAGCTTTTTAAGCTCAAAATTGATATTTTTTTCTGGTACAAAAGTACAGAGAGGAGATACAGAAAATACAAAGAAAAGCAAGCAATTTATTTTCAGATTTAAAGCAACGAACGAACGAACGAACAAACAAGCAGAGAGACTGCTATTAGTCATAAAAAAGGATTAAACAGATTATTTAATTAAAAGATGATTTCGGAAATGTTTTCGGTTTGTTTGTGCTTTCGGGATTTTTTTCCCTTAAAAAAAAATTCTTAAGAGTTTTCTTCATTTGTTTTTCGGATTAATCTTTATTGCTTGATTGCTTGTTTTTTGGGTTTTTTTTTTTTAAACTGTCAGTTTAACATTGTGCATTAAACTTTCTTAAGATTTTTCAGTTTCATAAAAAGAGAAGTCTAGTTTTGATAATAATTGATTTAAAATTTCAATCTAAAATGCAGTGCGTTTTGGCTAAAAAAAAAACAGATATTGCTTTAAAATTCAATTTCTAAAGTGTTTCAAGTGTGCCTCAGCTAAATAGAAAATGTTTACCTTAAACAAAAAAAAAAAACTTGAAAACACTTGCACTTCTCAATAAAATATTTTAGGTTGTTTTTGAATTGAGTTTTATTGTAAATCAAACTCTTTAAACTAGATTTTCCAACTAAATTTCAGATTGAATGGATTATTTTTCAAGCAATTGAATTATTACAATTAGAGCTAACCTGAAATGATTGGCCTAACTGGGTTCTTTGGAAAAAAAGCTTAAAAAGTTCTGAACTTTTTAAGAACTTTTTTTTTAGAAACTTAGAATTAACTTTTCTCTTCCTTAAATTTCTTTAAATGGTCCAATTCAATTGGCAATTTTTTAATTTAAAAAAAAAAAAAAACCTTTTTTTGGTTAATTTTAGAGAGAAACGCAGTGAAAATCATCAAATAAGTCGATTGATTTTAAATAATTAAAATCAAGCCCAACTTTTCAAATTAATTTTTTAATAAGAACAAAAATAACATCCAATAATGAATCATTTTGATTTTTGACGTCGCCTAACGCTAAACAATCCAGAGAAAACAACACATTAGAAATAGAAATCTCCGATTCTATCAATTTAAACTGTTTGTTGTTCTAAAAAAAATGAGCGAACAACAACAAGGATTTTGGAACGCCTTTTTGACTTCGTTCTCATTGGTGGCCGTCTCCGAGATTGGTGACAAAACATTTTTCATCACTTCGTTCATGTCGGTCCGAAATCCTAGAATAATTGTGTTTGTCGCCTCGTTAATTGCTGTCACCATAATAAATGTTTTCTCCAGTGAGTAATAATAACAACATCTCATTGGTGTTGTTCCCTCAAACACATACTTGATTTAATGTTTTTTGTTTTTTTTTTTTTAAAAAACTATAGTTTTCCTCGGAGTTCTCACCTCCACCATTCCACCAGTGTTGATCCATTACATTTCCATTTGTCTGTTTCTGATATTCGGCATCAAAATGTTGATCGAGGGATATGGGATGAGTGGCAACGAAGAGTTTGAAGATTTGAAACAAGTTAAAATGATGGTTGACCAAACAGAGCAACAACAATTGGAAATCGAAACCAAAAAACCAAAAAGCCTATGGCAAAAGTCCTCGTGGACATTTCTCCAGGTTTTTTGGCTGATTTTTTTGGCCGAATGGGGTGACAAAAGCCAACTCAGTGTTCTGCTATTGGCAGCCAAAGAAGTGACCAAATGAATTAAATTTTATTAATACGCTTTCTACTTCTTCTTTGTTTAGAAAGTACTGGCCGTTGGTTTGGGAGCATTCTGTGGTTATTTTTTATGCAGTGCCATCGCTGTTCTCGGGTCTCGCACAATGGCTCAAATGGTTTCGGCTAAAACAAGTAGGGTTTTTTTTTGTTACCATTATTCGAAAAGAATTAAAAAAAGATTAAAACTTTTTTTCTATCTCTTTTGAAGTGTCCCTGCTTGGTGGCCTAATATTCATCCTCTCGGCAATTACGAAATTCTGGTTCTAAACTTTTAACAAAAAAAAAAAATCTAAATCTATTTCACGATAAATTTCTCAGAATTTTAAAATAAAATCTTCTCAAAAACATTCGGTTGTTACAGAAAAAATTGCATTTATTTCCAACAATAAGGTCGAGTGGGACATCTACCGTTAGTTTTTCTAAAAACTTTTCCGTAACACTCGAATAGTTTTTAAATGGAATTTCTTTTTTCAAAAAATTGAAAAACATCCTGGAGACTTTAAAGTTGAAATCAAGCAGTCTCTCTCTTACAAAGCTATTGTTTCATCAAAAAACAAAGCAATAAACAAGACTTGAAAATCCTGGAGATTTTTTTATTACGAAATATCCTTAATCTATGATCTAAAAAATATTTTGCAATCATAAAATTGTTGTTGCAACCGATCGATTGCCACCGTGTGGTTCAAAGCATCCTCATCCATAACGATAGGTAATCATTAATAATTGAAAATTCAGGTACAACCATTGAACTTTTTTCTCAATGTTATTGGTTGTTAGTTTCAATCAAGATTTATACCTTGAAAAATTTCTTTTAGGATAGCTTTTTTCCACAACAATTGATTGGCAACATTCAAGTGGCATTAAATTTTTTTTCATTGAGAATACAAAAAAATTCTTTAAGATGGTCTTGACAGATGGAAGGCAAAAAATGAAATCAAAAGAAATCGTGTTCTGATAAATTTTTTTAAAAAATATCCTTGTTGCCATATAAATTATAATCAATTCCAGCACACAAACACTCAACAAATTTCTTAAGATTCAGGTAATTGAAGATAAACACATGATTACAATGATTAAACTTTAAATTCAAATAAAAGGTAAGATACGGATCGGTTTTTTCTTGTGGCTAATGTCAAACGATTTTAGTGAAAAAAGGTTTTTTTTTTTCAAGAAAAAACTCTGTCTGAAGCACTGTCATCATGAAGAGGATGCCGTCGTTTTTGGTGTTGGTGGTGATGAGTTTGGTGTTTTTTAAAGATTTTGTCGATTCGAAACCGTCTCGAGGTAAAATGAAATCATCGAGAGCATTCAAGAAATTAAGTTTTTTGTTTAAATCATTTTAGATCGTAACAATAAACCATATCGAGTGGTTTGTTATTGGGGAACTTGGGCTTTCTATCGACCTGGCAATGGAAAAGTTTGTATAAAAGTTTTATTTTAAAATAAATTTTTAATTTTTTTTTGTGAAAAGTATCAAGCCGAAGATATAAATCCACATATTTGCACTCATATTCTCTACGGGTTTGCCAAGCTATCGGGAGATAGAATCGCTCTCTACGATCCTGATCTAGATGATGGAGATACTGATTGGAATTCTGGTTTAAAATGGGGACATGGCATGATTCGACGTATGAACCATCTTCGAGATTACGATCCTCATCTAAGTACGATGATATCGATTGGTGGATGGAACGAGGGCTCAAATAAATATTCTCAAATGGTTAGAGATGCATCGCAACGGAAAACCTTTGTTGAGTCGGTCTTGAAACTACTCAAAGAGTTTGATCTCGATGGTCTTGATTTGGATTGGTTAGTGTTGTTCTAAGTTGACCGAGATGTCACTTAAAGACTTTCTCTTCCAAAAATCCAGGGAATATCCAGCCATGGCAGCTGCAGGCGATGCCGATCGTAAACCGGGTCGTGATCAAGATAAACAAGATTTCATTTCATTGATAAAGGAACTTCACGAAGCATTCGAGCCTCACGGATATATTCTATCGTCGGCAGTATCGGCTGGTAAGCCGACAATCGATCGTGCCTACGATGTTCCCTCGGTCAGCAAATACTTGGACTTTATCAATTTGATGTCTTATGATTATCATGGAGGCTGGGATAATGTCACAGGTTTGTCTAATTTTTTTTTGAAACTCATTCTGTAATTCAACTTTTTCTTTTGGTTTTAGCTCATAACGCTCCTCTCTATCCTTATGCCAACTACACAGGCATATTTCACGAATTCACTGTCAGCTATTCGATTGACTATTGGCTGAAATTGGGTGTTGACCCAAAAAAACTAGTAAAACTTTGGTTGAAACTGAGAATCTCTTTCACTGTTTCCATTAGGTTCTAGGGTTACCTTTTTATGGTCGAACTTTCACTTTGGCCTCACAATCGGAATATGGAATCGGAGCCAAAGTGACTGGGCATGGTGGAGAATCTGGGCAGATCACTAGGACAATTGGAATGCTGGGCTACAACGAAATTTGTGGCATGATCAAAAATGGATGGAAACTTTTTCGGGATAGTGTACAAAAAATACCGTACGCTGTCCACGCAAATCAATGGATTGGCTATGATGATTCACAGAGTATCGGTGAGAAACTCCAGTATTTGATCAGCTATAAATTGGGTGGTGCCATGATTTGGTCATTGGATACCGATGATTTTGGGTGGACATTGTTTCAATAAAAAATATCCGCTTCTGAAACTTGTTTCCAAAACTTTGAATCAAAGTGAGAGAAAAATTTTAAGAAATTTTTAAATTTCTTTTTTTGAAATTTCTAGTTGATGGTCCGGATGAAACTATCCATGAGATTCATGTCACCACTCCGCATAATCATCAAACCAACAAACCTACCACCAAACAAATGGATCATAACACCAAAAAACCTCACAACACAACCAAGAAACCGCATCAACATGAAACAACCAAGAAACCGCATCAACATGAAACAACTAAGAAACCGAACGGAAAATTCATTTGCAAACATGATGGATTTTTTGGTGATCCCGAGAATCCGAGAAAGTTTCATCAATGTGTCGAGAGAGGTGGAAAATTTGAGGATTATTCTTTCATGTGTGGCGAACGAACACATTACGATGATAGTCTCCATGTTTGTGTCAATGATTAACTTAGGAAATCAAATTTTTCGAATAGAAAAACTTCTAAATTTATTTTAACCAAATAAAAGTTTTTTTTTCTAAATTAAATCGGTGGCAATTGAATATTGGTTCGAAGACAATGACCTGCCGATCCTAGATCATAGTTGCAACGGTAATTGGGACAGCATCGCACTCCAACAAAACCACCACAAATCTTGCCCACGCCAACACAGTGCGTTTGTTGAGCAACTTTATAGATTTTTTTAAAGTTAAAACACGTACAAAAAAAAAATGGAAAAAAATATCAAACCTGTTTGATTGATGTCAAGTGTCAGAGCGAATGTTATCAAAAAAATCATTGTCCACAATCGGGTCTTGTTGAACATGATGTTTTTCGTTCCTTTCCAAAGTCTTTCACAGATTTTTGGCTGTTGATAGTTTTTGGTTGTTGTTGGTAGAGCACAGCAAAACACATGAACAGCAATTTTTTTTCTGATAAAACAACATAGAAATACAACGGACGTATGAGAAACAAACAATGACGCAAATGGGATAAAAAAACAAACAGGCAATTTTTACCTTATCTAGTCGCCAGTCATCGATTTAGCCTTGAACATAAATTCAGCTATTCAGCCTGTTCAATTGTGATTTTTCTAGAAAAAAGTCTATTGGTCATTTACTGTGGTGAGTAATGGTCAAATTTTTTTTAAGTCATTGCTAGCAATTTTTTTTTTTTTAATATTTACTGAAAATTTTATCTAAATCTTAAAAAAAAAACTCTACAAAAATACAATGAAAAAAAATTAACAAACTGTTTTCTTGATCACTAGATAGCACAAGCTTACTCGTTAATCAAAAAATACTGAATTTTTTTTATTATCACAAATTTTGTTGTTTTTTTTGTAACTAGATGACTCTGTAAAGTTTTCAAATGTTTTAGTAAAAAAACTGTTTAGCCAATTTGTCAATAGATGGCAGTTGTCGGTTATAATTTAAAAATTAATTTTTTTTTTTTTTTTGAAAATTATTAACCAGATTAAAAACAATAATTATGCACCAGTTGAATGATTTAATGGTTTAAAAAAAAATCACTTTAAATAGAAAAGGTGTCTCATTGATTGGTTTACTAAAATTCCGATGATGATCTGTTTTAAAAGTTTTTTTTTAGTAGCTAACCTACTTTCTCAACCATTATCGATTTAGATAATTCGTTAAAAAATTTTATTTTGTTTTAATTCAAACAATCATTGTCTGACGCTTGAAAACTCAGCTCATTGGCCTTTCTATTAGTTTTTGTTTAAAAAATTTCAAATGATCAAAGCAAAAGACATTATCACAAATCATCGTTGATTAGTAGTAGACGGATTTAAAAAATTTTCATTCAATTCGTTGATTAACTAAGAAGACAGCTCATAAACTTTTTTTTTTTCTCTCACAAAAAATTCTTAAACTGAATTAAAGTCTTTTTAATGATATTTCGATTCGATCACTCAAACACACACACATCAAAAACAAGCAAATTCTCTAAAACCAAAACTTTAATTTAGGCTAGGCGAGAGAAGAAATTAATTAAAATTTAATAATCCTACGTATAATTTAGGTTTTTTTTATGAAGTGAAAAATGTTCCATCACTTTTAGGCAGCCACCAAGTGTAAGGAGTTTAATTTTTAAAATTAACTTAATGATTCAACGTAGAGAGTGTTTAAACACACACAAAGAGAGATTTGTTTTGCGTATCATTTTGCTTTTGAACTTTTTTTGGCATTATCATTCGAACCATTATTTTTTGATCAAGCTGTCGCAAGGCCAAAACAGTTTCAGTCAATTCATTTTTCCCTGTCTTCCATCTATCCTTATTAAATATGTGATAGTTTCCTTAATTTAAAAACAAAAATCGTTTTTTTTTTTTTGATTAACTTAATGACGATGGTGATCATCATCGAGGTATTTATGGAAACGATAATCATAATCTAATTTAGTTTCCCTAGTTAAAGTTTCCCTTGGAGTATGGTTAGTGTTCCAAAATAAGCCAAAAACCACCTGAATGATGTTTCTAAAAAATTTAATTAATTTAAAAAATGATTAAAGCGATTTTTGCTTGAAAATAAAAAAAACGACCGTTTACTGTTCAAAAGCACTGTTTTTTTGAATGGTTCAACTTTTCAAAGCGAACATCATGGTTGTGTGTGTGTGCGCGCACCAAACGGTACCAATCGGTTGTGTTTTAAGATATTTTAAGTCAACTCAAGAAAGTCATTTTGGTTCTCTCTCCTTCTTCAAAGTTACCTGGAGAAAAAGCTGTTGGTTTTTTTTTTGTTGAAGCTTCTGAAACATCTGCCACCGTTTGTTGTTTTGCATAAAAAAAAAACTCTTCTCCAGGTAAATAAAGAAAAAACCACACACACACACACACACAAGGAAAAAAAACCGTTGACGGCTTTGAGGCCAAGCAGGCAGGTGTCCAGTTTTAAATCTCGCTCCCTCATACACTTATTATCGTTCTTGGGTCTAGTGTCCGACACGCGACCACCGCAAAGAAGCAAGACAAAAAAAAACAAAGACCTAGGTCAACTTAAATTTGAAAGTGCGCGTGTGTGCATTTAAAAAAAAAAAACGAGACAAAAACTTGACACCACCTGTTGATGATCAAGTTTTGACCTGGTGCAGTAACCTTTGAGCTTTGTCATTTAATGGCATCAGGCATGTGCATCGTCTAAAATTGAGGACAGAAAATTTTCTGTTTTATTTTTTTTGTTGAAATGAAAAGTTTGATCAAAACTTGATTCAAACTTGGAAATCAAAACCTTTTTCTTCTATTGATCAATTTTGATTCAATGATCTGATGGAAGGATTGGTCTTATCGATTTAATTATATTATCCATTTCAAGGTGATAAAGTTAATCCAATGTTGTTTGTTGACCAAAACTCAGAAACACGTCAATCCATTCATTCATCGATTCATTTCTATTGAATTTATGAAGAAAAAAAAAACTACTAAACATGAATGAATTTGAAACTCAGGTTACCAAATTTAATTTTAAATTGTCCGTGAAGGTAATAAAGAAAAAATAAAATTCACCATTGTCAAATTAAAAGTGAGAGAGAGAGAGAGAGAAAACACATTCAGGTTTAATTAAACTTCATTCATGGTTTTTTTTTGTTGTTGTTGTTGCTCTCACTCTTCAAAATTGTGTTTGCTTGTTGAATTGGAATTGGTTTTAGGATGTTTTCCTTGTCATCATCATCATGGTATGATAATCAAGATCATGATAACAACAACAAAATTCGACAAGCAACAAGTTTTTTTTCTAAAACGTAATAGTTTCCAGCTAGGTAGATCTCTACGCTGATCTTTGGCTACTGTTTCTCTCGACATCAAAAAACAAAATTCACAATGAAAATGAAGGTTTTCTCTTGACTAAAACCACAATAAAACACTACGCACATCATAGCCAAATGCCTAAACGGGATGAGAATGTGGGGAATGATGAGCCTAAGTCGATATCATGTCGGCTGTAAAATTTCTTCTAATAGACAACAAACAACACACACACACATTTAGATAGAAATTGGAATTAAATTCACACCGCCAAAGCATTGCATCAACAGCTCATAATGTTTGGCCAAGCCAACAACAAAACAAAACGAAATTCATGTTTCTTTTTCAAAACAAAAAACAAAAACTCTTTGTCTTTAGGTTTTGGTTGATTGTTGAATTGTCGTATTATTATTTTTGTTGTTGTTGTTGTTGGTCATATGAATTCATTTGAGGAATATACCTGAGTGTTGTTATGATCTGCTTGTATGAATGACAATGAATGCTTTCATACACACATCAGGCCATTCGTTGATGATAATGTGCTTTGATAAATGAATGTTGTGGACGATGAAAACACACCAAGAACAACCAAAATGTTTCAATAACAATCAAACAATTGACAACTGAAATAAAAAAATAAAATAAAATAAACAAATAACCCACAAACAACAACCACAGCAATTAATTTGAAATTTTATTCTGTTATAGAACCATTTTGGTTCTAATTACAAGGGTTTGTCGAGAAGGCACGACAATCACCAAGATTGCAAAATGCAACAACAAAAATAATCTAGCCTAGTAGTTGGCTTGTTCGATGTCAATTTGAAGTGTTCATTCAAGCTGAGTCTATGAATGAATTCTTGATTAAGAACTTTTTTTCTCGGTCAATTGTTAATCTCATTCCGTTTCATTTTTTCCGATTCATGTTCTAGTCAATTTGAATGTCAGAATGTCAAAAGAATTTGGTCAAAACTGGTAAAACAACAGTTTTTCACTCTCACTCAATCTCTTAACAGTCTTGAAAGATTTTGATGTCACATTGACGACTAAGTGAAAGCCCGCAGTGCTGTGTTCCACATTTTTGACATTTTAAGCTTTACCAAAAAAATCTTAAAATTTAGAAAACTGACAGACTGAGACAGGTTTGACAAAAAAAAAACGGAAAGCAAATTTCCGGGTTTGTTTGATTGTTTTAATCCATTTTGTTGATCTACATTTGATAATTGATCATAGTTTACATGAGCTATGAGAGATGCGTGCTCTAACTTTACTAGAGTCCTAACATATAACGGTTTCTTTAGAAATATTGAACGTATATTCAATGTTTTCATAGTTTTGTTTTTTTCAATCGATAAAAGCTCATGGCATTTGAATGAAATTGACTGAAAAAGTTTACCTGAGAAAAAGTAAAGTTTTTAGGTGTATAGTCGTCGTCGTTTTTAGTGTCAGTCGGCTAACCAATCTTTCTTTCTTTCTTTCTCTGATCAATCTCAAAGTTTTGAGCGCGCCGTTCAAAGTCCAATGTCACCAATAATGTTTGTACTTAGATCTAGTGCTACAGTTTTACTTGTTTTAATGTTTTTATTATTAAATGTACTTTTATTATCGATCACATTAAATATCATTCATTGGTTTCATTCTAGATTTTCGACCATGATGAATGATGAGAACCAATGATGTTGTAAATCGATAGTAAACTCAAGCTTTCATTTATTCTCATTGATAGAAGAAAATTTTCACTACGAAATTCTTCTTCAAAAACCTTGACCGAATCCAGCAAAACAAACAAAACAGTTTGGTCATCTGGTGTGTGTGTGTGTGTGTGTGTGTTAAGCGTCACGTTTTCAGTAGTTAAAAAAAAAAAAAAAGACCTACCTGTTATATTGTTGTTGTCTCAATTCTAACCACGTTGCATTATTTCTAAAGCTTTCTCTCACTTAGCCGTTAAAGCTTGTGACGCCTTTAACGAGATTTGCCAACCAATATGACCTAGACCTCGATTCGTTTCAAGGAGAACAGAAAATAAAAGTTTCTAAAGCACTATTGTCATGGGATAGATCAGAAGAAACAAGGAGAATAATGTTTTCGTTTGTTTGTAGCCGAAAAAAAAAAAATGTTTGAACAATTATCGAAACACAGAACAAAACACACTGAGAAAACATGTAGATTTTTAGTTAAATGTTGCGAGAAAATAAATAACACGTCCTATAATAAAACAGCGATCATCATCATCGAATTGCTCAAAAACAACCGTTTGATCTTTCACTATTTTTGATCGATGACATTTTTTTGATGAAGATTTCCAATCAAACTTGTCAATGTTAAGTCGACTTTGATTAGGGTTGAACTTTTTTTTTTTTTTGTAATTGAAAAAAAAACTGTCATTGAAGATTTTTAAACATTCATTGAATTGAATTATTCGTTGCTCTAGAAGATTTATCTCTTCTAGTTTGGCTATCCTAGTATGTATCCTTGAGATGGAAAGTTGAAATCATTCATCGTCATCAAGATGATTGTTTTTGCTGTTGTTTTTTTTTGTTGGCTGCAAAAAAAAAACAAAACAATAAAAATTAAACGATTTGATCCTGGAACAACCGATTCAATGAGTTTTTTTTTCTCCCCGGGAATTCAAATAAATCTTTAACTGTAATCTTTTAATTCTGATCTTTAGCATCAATTTGGCTTTTGAGGTTTTTTTTCTCATAATTTATTACCAGCTCTTGACCAAACAAGACAAATTGGGTCCTAATAAAACAAAAATAATTGATGAGAACCATCTTAACTGTGACTTTAATGGGGTAATATTTTATTCTGGTTGAGAAAAAACTGACAATTGATTGTGAAGAATCTGGTCTCGTCTTGGTGCACAAAACTTTGATTAACAGTTTTTTTCTGGTTTTGCTGATTTCTTAAAAAAAAAAAAACTTTACCCAATTTCAAAATTTTTCCAACAGAACAAATGATGTATAGTGTCATTCATTTGTTTTATCACAATGCAATGTGTGACATCCAATCTAAGATCTATCAATCAAACAAGAAACAGACAAAGTTCAAAAGCTAAATCACAAGAGAGTTTAGGACATCCCATTTTGAGCGTGTCAAGCAAAACTTTTTCTCTAAAAAAATTGTTTACAAAAGGCGTTCAAACAGCTTGTTCAGGTTCCAAATTTGAAAAACTTGCAACGTGATTCAATTGCAGAGTTTTTTTTTTCATGGCAACCCTCGTAGTATTTTAGTGTAGGTGATTTTTTTTTCTCTCAATTCGACATCAATCCACCGTAGACAATTGACGGAAATGGGCGAGAAATTTTTTGTCGCAACACAATCGATTGTTTTCTAGTTGAAAAACCACCAAGAATATATCGAATCGATATTATTGGCTCATTGATATTGATGGCTGTTGATTGCAAATAATTGATAATAATCATTGTTTGTTTACTCGCCACACATGATACCAGGTTTCATATCATTTAGGTCATCAATGTGTGTGTGTGTGTGTGTGTGTGCTGGTGATTGATTGAAATCCGACAGAAAAAAAAGCTATTGATAAATTCTGGTGTGTTTTTGGTTGGTGTGAAATTTCAGATCGATTCTATTGTTTTTTTTCTTTACATGGGAGTCAATGTACAACATGGAAGGTAAACAAAGCATTCAGGTAACAATCATTGTTTTCACATCATTTGATCAAAATTTCATGAGATAGATGAATAGATTTCTTTTGTTTTTTCAAAGATTTATCTGTCGAAATGTGTTTTGAATGGAATTCTTGGGTGAGAAGAAGCTAACTATAAAAAAAAGTCAATTAATTTATATAAACGAATGATAGGTCAAGAAAGAAAGGCTTAGGGCCTAATTTGTTCTAGGAAAAAAAAGCATTGCCTGTCTTGAATCATCCTAGTGTTGGCGGTTTGTTTGCTTCACACATTGTTTCAAGCATTTAATTTTATTGGCTAATAAAAATAAATCAAATTATTTTATTACTTGAATTTTAAAACAAGCAAATAAATTAAAACAAAATCTAATTAACAGTTTGATTTGTTTGTTTGTTTTTTTCTTGTAGTTGCGTGCTAAAACTCCATGAAAACAGCACCGAAGTTTATGTGACTGTTTCCCTGTGTTCAAACTGTAATAAATCAAAAAAAAAATTCATTGGTTTTGGCCCTATGTCACAACAATGTTACAATCCATTCTTTCAAACAGGTAGAATCTTTTTTTTTTGAAATAAAAAATCATCTTTTTATTTCTCATATTTGTGCGACTAAATGTTCCATTTATTACTGTAGATCAGTAGTATCATATAGTCATTTTTAAAAAAATAAATTAGAGCTAATCAATCGATTAATTGATCTCGATTGATTGATTGATATCAATTGATCATCAAATAAATTTATTTGGTATTGAGAGAACCAAAGAGACTTCATCTGTTTGAATATTCCTATGATAGGCCAGGTAAATTAATATTTATTCTTACACTCTGTTTCTCTGTTGTTGGCAAATTTCCAAGAAGCATTTGTTTGTTTTTTTTTTGCAGTTATCTATGTGTGTTAGGTGTTTTCGCAAACAAACGAAAGGGTTATACTTGTTTTGGTTAATTTATTGAATCGAGATGAGATGAGATTCGAGTGTTTTTATCTTAATCAAACAACACGATCATCATCATGTGATGATTCTCAAATCCACGAAAACTGATCATTCTGTATGTTGTCTGACAATAATAATAAAAGAATGTGTAAATAAATATTTGGTAAGTCTGAATTGTCGATTGACAAGTTTGGACGCAATCTCTGTTGGTTAGGTTCTGCGATTGATTGCATTCTTCATTCATTGGTTCTTCTTTGGGTTATTACAACAACAACCGCAACACTATTTTGAATCACAATGATGAAACATTATTGCATTCGGAAGGGGAGAGGGGCGTTTAATAATAAATTGAATAACAATAAATACCGGACATATGACACCGATCAGACATCAGTAGACAGAGAACCAAAAAAAAAAAAATCCAATAAATCATGTGCTCAAAAACTTTGGCTAGAGAAAAAAAAACACTATTGATACGCGCCATGACCGTGCCCTTGGTTCCATCAATTATGATTTGATGCATTCTCTTGTTGGCGCCATACCTTTTCATCATTGGATTGCTACTGTTGCGCCGTTAATTATGCTGCTGATGATACGATGATGATGGTGGTGTTGTAATGGCGACGGCGTCGGCGACGACGCCAAAGGAAAAAAAAATCAAGACGCCGCTGCCGACAACAACGTTTTGAAATTATATCAAACAGCAGCAACAGCATTGATATCTTTCTCTCTTTTGGAGAGTAATGGTGGTGTAATAATCTGTTTATTAGAATGGTACATCTACTCACATTGATCATGAGATCACATGTGTTTAGCAAGTGTATAAAAATATACTCATATGATGTATTATATATGGGATATGATATCATATCACCATTATTTTTATTTTTTTATTGTTATTATTATTGGTTATATCCCAGAACTACACACACACACACACACACACCACACAGACAGATGTATATTTTTAGAATAAAATAAATGTCAGACAGACAAGCCTGTGTGGTTAGGTGATCTTGTGATCAACCAGATCTCACACACACACACAACCAGGATTTGAATGAGATTAAACAAGTAGTGAAACCATGTACCAGGATTGTTTCTGGTGTTGGTTGTGTTTGTTTGATTATGATCAATGAAAATAGAAAGAATGATGGCCAGACAGACCGGGTGGTTTGGGCAAAAAATCGGGTAGAATCCACGTTTCCATGAACAAGTAAACAAACAAATGCAATGCGTCAAAACAAAACACGCACATAGCTTTTCTTTTGTTGTTGTTGTTGAAAATTGGTTTGGCGCCATTGGAGTCAAGTGCAAGAAGAGGAGATTCCATTGAAAACCCCAATCTCAACCAACCAATAATAATAACATTTTTTTTTTTTGTTTAGGTGTTGCAATCGTTTGCAGCTAACGATCAATAATAAAAAAAAAAATTCTTGTTTCGATTGCCTTCATTCTAGAGTTTGAAAATTTTTTCTTGAAAAACCCTGAAATCATGATTTTTTTTTAACTCAGAAAAAAAATCTTTCTACAAAGAAGATTTTTAGCAAAAGATTCAAAGCTCAAAAGTTTCAATAGCAAATTCAACACTAATCTAGGTTTTTTTTAGGGGAAAAAACAGTTTTTAAAAATCCCATACTAAGAGTTTTTTTTTTTTTTTTGATAACTTTCTGATGGTGGTGGTCCATGATGTATCAATCATCAAAATTAATCGACTGTATATTTGTTTTTTTTCGATTGTTCTACTTTGAAACATTTTATTTTTAGCTTTTCAATGATAATAGAAAATCCAATGATATCATCTCAATTGCAATAATAGAAATCTTTTCAGCAAAAAAAAAAAAAAAAAATCCCAATGATCAAATAAATTAAGTTTTTTTTACTAAAATTAAAACATTTTTTAACAACAGCATGGAGAAAAAAACCATGATTCTTATTAATTTAAGGGGAAAAAAAATGCTGTTTTCACTGAGCTAAAACTTTTGATGACATCAATTTTTAAAGAAATCGACACGACAACCATTAACTTAAGAAGAAGAAAAATTTCAAGTTCAAGGTAGAACAACACACACACACTTGCACAAACAGACAGACATGTGATTGGGGTTTTTTTTCCAATTTCTGTATTGTATCAATTTCATTGAAAACGTGTGTGTGTGTGTGTGTGCGTGTGATGACATTCAACACGATTAGGGATTTTTTTTTTCTAATTCCTCACCTGTAATGTTGACTGTCCACAAATCACCCACAATGTTAATGGTGTTGAGATGGAGAAAATGAGATCTTAAATTAATTAAGAATTTTTCCCTTTTGCTTGATACAATCTTTTTTTTTTGAATAAACTTGATATCAATAATAAACTCAGGTAACTAGACATAATGGGATTTTTTCTTCTTCAAGCTAAAATTTTCAACAAGAATTTTTTTTTTTTTTCAGAAAAAATTCTAAAAGTTTTTCTAAAAGTAATTTTTAAAATCAGTTCACTTGATTAAAGAGACAATAATTTTTAAAGATAGTTTGATGAAGAAAAAAATACCTGGCTGGTAAACTTATCTGGAAAATTGTCTTGTTTGTGTTGTTGTCTCGTACGTCCGATTCAACACACAAACACAGTTTATCAGAAAAAATAATTGCTCGTTTTGTTTGTTTGTTTGTTTTTTTTTCAGAGTAAAATTTTAAATGCTTGTCAGTTTTTTAGGCTGTGTGTGGTGGTGGTGGTGGTGGTGTTCTTTTCACAACAAAAACGATTCAAAAGTTTGATTAATGAAGCTTCTTTTCTCTAGCGAAGCTTGGCATGGAACAACAACTAGGTGCTCGAACGATTTATCATCTCACTTTTTTTTTATGATAATCGTTCACACAATGAGAGAGATTCTTTCATTGTTCTTTGATTATAAAAAACATTACTTACAAAAAAATTATGTTATTTATCTTGTTCTCGGATTGATGATTTTTAAACTGTTTTTTCTGTCTGTTGGTTTTTTTTTCAATTTAACAAAACTTTTGAAAAATTTTTTTTCCAACTTTTTGTTTTCTAACCCATTTTTTTTGATAATCAACACATTAAACACACCAATGTGACAAGTGTCAGCTAATGATAAGTGTCTCAACCTGAGGTGTTTATTAAAATTTCATTTTAATTTTATTCGTCAACGATGACGGCAACAGTAAAAAATGATAAAACAAAAGCTCATAAGAATAATTTTCTTAGAGACGCTTGAGAAAAAATATTTTTGATTTTTGTTAGAAAACTGTAGCGATGACAATTCTTTGGGAAAAACAATAACAATAACGAATCGTGCCTGCTTGCTAATAGAACTTCAAAATAAAATTCGTTTGTCTGTTTGCTTGGTTGGTGTTTTAACAAGTGTTGGGCGTTAGAAAAGTTATTTACCTGTTTGATTGTGTTAGCAATAATCGTAACATAATAATCAAACAGGCAGAAACCTGATAGATAGATAGTGAATGAAAGAAAGAAGAAAGGTAAATAAATCAACAGTTGTGAAAAATATAAAATGATGGAAAGAAAAAAACAAAATTTTTTTTAAACAGAAGCGCTTGTCTATCTTGTTGTTGTTTCAATCAGTTTGCTTTACTGGTGGTATTTTTGTTTTCGAAGCAATAACAACAACCTCTTTTAAGTGGAATTATTAGATAGACATGCAAACAAAAACAGAGAAAAGAAAACCCTTTTGATTTGATTAGAAATTCTTAAATTATGGCTACAGCCATGTAATAAACTACCGACTTCAAACTTCTTTGAGAAGAAAAGTTTTTTTTTCTCCAATTTTTTTCTCAGAATTTTCGTGACAATTTCTTCTGGTCGGCTATTTGTTCGTGTTTGGGCTTCATTGAAAATTTTTTTTTCTAGAAAATATCAAATAACTACACGACTTTTTTTTCTCTTAATTTAAATTTTTTTTATAAAAATTTTCTAGAGAAAATTTCAATACAAATTTGAGAAAAAAAAACAAACAAACAGAAAAAAGATTGATTAATAAAATTTTGAAAACCAACAAATGTCCGGGACACGAGTTTTTTCAAAATTCTTCAACTTTTATGAGAAATTCTTAAACAAAAAAAAAAAACTTTAATTTTAGGCTGAGAAAAAATAAATAAATAAATGGCCAACCAATTCGGAGAAATCAATTCTTATTACTATCTCATCAAGTGTGTATGTCTAAGTAAACAAACACAACCAGGATCGTTATTTCATTTTCTAACCAACCAACCAACAGCAAAAATAATGTCATTCCATCATTACCATTGTTACTTGATTTGAGTTTTCTGGTAATTTCATCAACAACCAAACATTATTAAAAGAAAGCCAGATAAAGATTGATGGCGCCAATAAAGCAAACATTTCTTTGGAAATTAGTCGTACTAAAAAAAGAAGCAGTGCGAAGCGACAAGACAGGTAATCTTCTTCTTTAATAAAACATCTCTGTTTATTATTATTATTCAAAAAAAAACTTGTTGCACATTTGAAGAAAACAACAGAATAGAATTGGTTTGAATTTCAATTTGAATTAACGTGGAGAGTTTTTTTTTTCTCTTAACCACAACCAGCATCATGATGATGATAATGATTATCATTAATCTATGGCGGTGGTTTGCCCAAACTATCCACCTAGTCAGACTATCCAGACTGATTTGTTTTTTCGTTCGTTCGTTCGTTCGTTTGTGTATAGTTATTTATTAAATTTAGTTTTACATCAAAATCGAATCTAACTGATTTTTGTTTTGTTGTTCTTCTTGTTCCACCAACAACAAGGGACAGCAACGTAAAATTAAAAAATCAAACAGAGCAGACATAACAACAACAAGACAAACTTTAAGATGGGAAAATAGACACACGCACACACACACACACACACACACACACCTTTAAATTTCAGTTAATAGCACACACAAAGCATATAAATAGATGGATAGATAGATAATAAATCAATTAATGAGATCTAAACAAAATATACATCTTTCTAATAACATTTAATGGTTAGTTAAGGGTTCTAAGCGAGCTCAATTTAAAAGTTTTTGTTGTTGTTGTTTTTTTTTTTTTTGAAGAGAGCCGATCATTATTGATTTTTCTTCTTTTTTTTCTACCTGACGGGCTGTCGTTAATCGAAGTGGAAAAACAACAGCAACTAGACTAGATCATAGTTTTGTTGTTGTTGTTTAGCTTGTCTTGATGTTTTGCTGCTTTATTCGCGTGTGTTAATTTGGTGTGTGTTCACTTAAAATATTTAATTATCAGGTTTTCATCATTCAATTCAAGTTGAAAAGTTGTGAACTGAGTTTTTCTCTAAATATATTCTACACTGCTTCTAGTTGAAAAGAATCTGCACAAAACTGTTGAACAAAAGATCTAGTATTAAAATTGAAATAAAACTAATGGAAAAAAGTTTTGAAAACGTTGGTTGGGTGTTCAAACACCGTCAAAAACTTTAAGCACTCTTTCACTTTATTTTTTAGTAAAACAAATTATCTGAATTCAAACGAATTCACCAGACAG
The DNA here is from genome assembly GCA_034190945.1 of Octodonta nipae. Lineage (NCBI taxonomy): Eukaryota > Metazoa > Arthropoda > Insecta > Coleoptera > Chrysomelidae > Octodonta > Octodonta nipae. The sequence continues at coordinate 75,627 of JAVLUE010000064.1, read as the reverse complement.
AGAGGTGTTGGAAAATCATTCGAATCTTATCAAAAATATTGCATTAATATTTAATATTAATTATTCAATTATTTAATATCAAAAAAAAAAATTAACTTGAGAGCCTACAACCAAAAGCAAGAGGTATTAACTGATAAATTCTTAAATAAATATTTTGGTTTGATTCGAATTAAAATTCAAACCAAACCATTTCATTAGTTTTGCTTAGGTTTTATGCTGAGTGATGCGAATGTGTGTGTGTGTTTGTTTATCTTTTCTCTTACTCGAGAAAAAATCATGATGGAAAATTTTATAATAATAATGATTAAATTAATCATTTTGAAAAGTTTTTTTTATATCAATTTTCGTTTCAAATAAACAGTAAATTAACCAATAAAAGCATATTTCATTAGATCAAATATCTATTATTGGTTTATAATTATTTCCTTATAAATTATTATGATGTTCATCATCATTTGATGAATTTAATTTGAAATGAGCCTTTTCGAGAGCTTTTCCTAGAAAAAGCTTTTTTCGTTTCGAGAGAGATTCGAAGTGGTGAATCCTTCAACAAAAACCAAATTCACCAATTCGAATCAAATCATTTGGGATCATCATAAATTTTTGAAGAAATTTTTTTTAATTTTAAAAATAAAAAGGCACGAAACGGCAAACTTTTCATTTTCACCTCTCTTTCTTTTTCTTTTCAATCTCTCGAAAAAAAATCTTTCAAAAGTAAATTACAAATAGTCTTCAATAATTTATTACTGTCAAAAGTTTGCCTCGCTGTGTGTTTTAGTTATTGCAAAAAAATTTTCAAAAATCAAATAAATTTATTTCATTTGGCTCAATAAGAAAAAATTTCAAAAAATTGAAGAAATCTCAGCTTCTCATTATTAATTAACCAGAAAGAGAGAGAAAAAAAAACATGATAAAAAAAATAGAACCTTCAAACATGTGAATGCGAATGAACCAACGAAAAAATTCTTTTCATAGAAAAAAACACTAAACCATTTGATTTTTAAAATGCTGCCCAGCATCTAATTTTTTTTTTTTAAACCAAAAAACCCAGTTCATTTGCATTTTTTTCTCGTTATTTTTCTCTGAATTTAAAAAACTGATTCAGCTCATCAGCATGGCATAGTGTGGTTTGGTGTCAAGATTAAAATTTGAAATAATCGATTTAAAATTCAATGAATTAAAAAAAAAAAAAAGGTCAAATGTGGTTGGTGGAGAGAGAGAACTTTTCTTCACAGTTCTATTGGATGGCATCGCAAACCCACCGATAGTACATTTATCTGCTTAATGACAGAATAATTACTTTGGCGAAAATTTTCTCTTGAAACACACACACTTTTCCGATAATTTGCATAATGGAATCATATTTGCCACTTGCCACACTTCAACATGATGATTTGTTTGAGAAAAAACAAGACGAAAAACTATTTGAACTATCTTTTTTTTTTGAAACTTGCAGCATTGAATTTTCATAAGATAACTAAATTTCCAACCAAAATACTTGTTCTATTTGTAAATTAAAGATGCGTGATACGTAATAATTTCTTCTGTCGATTTATTTAAAATTTATGATTGAGACTATCTCTCATCAATGACTCTAGTGATTTACTTGGGCGGCAATCTATTATTAATAATAGAGATAAACTTCTTTTTGATGTTTTCAATCATTGGGATGAGCTCCATTGATTCAACATCTTGCTGGCTGGCTGGCTGGCTCATTGGTAGACATTCAAACAAACAAACAAACGGGTGCAGCAGTAATTCAATTATTCTAAAACAAAACAGAAAAAAAAATTAAGTTTGCCTTACGGCAACCTAGACCAACACACACACACACTCAGACAGACAAAAAGCGAATATTTGCTGAAACCAATCAAATAAAAAACCCAAAAGCAAAGTCTGAATTGAATCAATGAATCATTGATAGACTGGAATGGATGCAAATTATTTCCAGATTTATTGATTTTGGTTTTGGATGAAGAAAGCTTCTTTTCCACTGTGTTTGTCAGTGGCAAATTCATTTTATATTAAAATTTTTTGTTGTTGTTGTTTTGTGTTTAGTTTAGTAGATTGAATCAATAAATGGATGAACAAATGAATGAATGAAAAATTAGCTAAATAAATCAAGAACAAAAACCAAAAATTATCAATGTAAATTAATCGGATTTAAGAGTGTGTTTTGTGGTTGTTATTGTTGGTTTTCAAAAAATACACTTATTGATCATTAATTAAGAAAATTATACGACACAACAAAATTATTATTATGATGATGATGAGCATGATGATAGGAGAATAATAAAAAAATACATTGATACCTTAATTATATGGAACAACAGTGGTTAATTTTTTTTTTTTTTCGCTGCTTAATATTGCATGCTATACACTTTAAGACTGATTTTTAGGTTGTCAGTGACCTTTTTTCGTTTGTTCATGTCTTTCTCCCAGAATCTCTTCTACACTTTAAATGGATTTTGATGTTTTTGTTTTTTTTTTGAAAAATTCTTTCTATTCAAACTTTGAGAGAAAGTTTGAAATTATTTTTGAAAGTTTTTGGTCTTTTTTTTCGCTTGAAATTGATTGGCTTGAAAGAGCTAACTAACCAGCCAGTTTAACTGAACCAAACAAATGGCTCCAAGCAATAACCAGAAAACTTTTGTAAATTTTTTTCTCTCGCTCGGGCGCCAGTGGAGAAAAGATTTGTTCTTCGATTTGAAAAACTTTGGATTAAAACTTTTTTTTCACTTGCTTCACACTATCAATCTTTTTTCCAAAAGTTTTTTTTGAAGAAAAAAAAACAACGATCTAAATATGTTTTGATTGTCCTCCGGTTTTGCATTGGTGGTAACATTTTGGTTGGATTAATAAAGGCAAAGTTTTTTTTTTTTTTAAAAAAAAAAGTTTTCATCAAACAACAGCAGAAGAAAATTAACTTTTTCAATGTTTCAAACGTTGGGTTGTTGTTTGTAATAAAATAACCCAAATTCTAATGATGGTTAGCCAACAACAACAACAACAACCAGAGAAAAAACTTTTATCATTTATTGTTGGAAATATTTTTATTCTCTATGAGAAATTTTTTTCTCAAAAAAAATTTTCTTGCTGATTGTTTGTTGCTGTGGGTGGTGGTGGTTTTAAGTTCACGATTATCAATCCGAAGAAGGAATTCATCATAAAAAAAATTTTTAATGATGATGAACATCATCATTGATTTATCTTATAAACCAGTGTGTGTGTGTGCGTTTGCTTGCTTCTCCTAAAAAAAAACCTTTCATTTTAGGAACTGTTTTGTTGTATAGGTGAATGATATCTAGAAAAAAAAAGTCACGTCTTTGATGGAAAGCTCTCTCTCTTTGTCCGGTTCTAGGCTACTGGAAAAAATTTATGATGTCTCAATCAATTGAAAATGTGTTGTCTTCTGTCGGTTTTTATTCGTTAATAATTTGAGGATATTAATTTGTTTAAATTAATATAATAAGTAAAAATCGGAAAAATTAAAAAAATTTTTTTTTAATTATTTTCAACAAAAGAAAGATGAAACACGTATCAAGCTTTCTTGTAAAATTGTTTTTCTTCGAAAATGTTCAAGGAAAAAGAGAAACTTGGCATTTGTTTTGTTTTGTTTTGTGTTGTTTGCTTGTGTTGCCTTCAATGAACACATTGATGGCAATGGTTCAGGAAGAAGAAAAACAAATGATGGTTGAAAAGCACTCGCACACAGACGAGATTAACCAACCAACGAACCAACCAAGGATTAAACAACAAGCAAGAAGAAAATGTTGAGAAACTCAAGACACGTGAAGAAGATTATCGATTTTATAATGAAAAATAAAAAAAATTTGAAATCGACAAAACGGCCTCCACAATCCTCCTTCTTTTCATCCTCTCTTATCTATTTTTTTGTTGAGAATAAGAACAGAGCCACACATTGAAAAGCGACAATATAGCGCGATTAAGCAGCCGGATTTCTTAACACAAGTGGAAAACTTTACCACACACTCAAAAGCTTAGCTTGATCGAAGATTGCTTTTTTGGTTCAAAAAAAAATTTCTAATCTCAGCTTAGCTTAGCTTAGCTTAGCTTAGCTTAGCTCAGTTCAGTTTAGCTTAAACTTTTTTCTCATCTTCTTCAAATCTATTGATTAATTGATTGTCAAACATTTCAATCATCATAAAAGATCATCATCGTTTTTGGGTTTCTTTAAAAAAATTTGTCGAAGATTTTTGAAGAAGAAGGCAGATAAAAAAAAATTCCGGTTTATTGAATCCAATCAAATGATCAATGATGATCAATGATGTATCATGATCAAGTTGACTATCGATGGTAGTTCGATCTTCTTTTTTTTTCCAAATATTATCGAATTTATTTTTTTTTTTTCAGATAATTTGTCTCAGTTTTTTTTTGTTTTTGGTTTCAGGTGATCATCTCTTGTGGTGTTTGGATGTAATAATAATTTCGATCATCATCATAATAATAATGTCGAGTCGAATCGATTAACTATCGTTCAAGATGTGAGATGTTCGCTTGCAAGCATTGCCAATCAATGTTGATGAAAGTTTTTTCACTCTCAATCAATCAATGAGAGAGAAAAAAAAAAAGGATTTTTTTTTCTCTTGGATGAAAAAATTAATTTTTTTCATAAGTTTTCGTTTCGTTTAATGAAATTGATAATAAGTTGTAATTAGATTGCATGAGATAGTAATTATCTTGATATAATAATTTCAACTTAATTTAGAGGTTTCTTTCTTCATCTGTTGTTTTAAACATTATCTTTGTTGAGAAAAACAAAACCTGACAGTCTACCCAAGAAACAAACAATGCATGAATGAAATTGACGACAAACAGGCAAACGCACCAACACTTTCGGGGACAATGGTCATTCTAAAAATTCAGATTACTGAACAACAATCTCTCTTCAAAGAAATAAACTTGTGCCTGTGTGTGAGTGAATGGTGAGAAAATTTTGGAATTCATCAATGGTGTTTGAGGTGTTGTTCTTAGATATAATACTCTAGGATAACAATATCTCTAGTACAAATTATGTATCTGAAAAAAACCCAAAAAATAAAATTCAACCAAATTTTTCATTTGTTTGGCACATAAACCTTAAGTGTTTCTTCAATCTTCTCTGAATCAGGCATCTCAGTTATCCCAGTTTATTAACATTAGTTTCTTCTCAAAAGAAAACAATTTAGAGTTTCATCAAAATAAAGATGATGAAAATGATTTTGCATCAAAAAAAAAAAAAATGATACAAAACAAGATAGATAAACGGAAAAAAAATCTCATTTCATCATCATTTGAAAGAAAAATTGATTGTTTGAAGATCATCGCACACACACACACACACAGTTTGTCTAACAAATTGAGAAAAAAAACCACGCATTGGCTCATTTGTAATGGGAATTGTTGTTTGTTGTCTGTTTGTTTGTTTTTTGAAAACGCTGTTTGGCTTAAATTTCTCAACAGACAAAATAAAATGAATAAAGAAAAAGAAGATTTCTTACCGATTTAGTTAATAATTGATGGCCTAACCAGCGCCTTTCTAGATCCTTTTTCGATCATCAATGAAAAAAAAATGGTTTGGTTGACATCCTTATGGAGAGTGGTGTGTGACAATATGTTTTGAAAGTTTCTAGCTTGCAATTTGCAAAGTTTTAGCAACCAACGGCCAGTAGTTTAGGTTTTCTGGTTGCATTCAAAAAAATTTAGTGACCCAACCTTTCGATATTTGGCTAGGAAAGAAGATGTCTTTGACCTAAAACTTTTAAGTCATCTTTTCTAAATTATTAAAAAAAAAAAAATTTTGTGGTTAATCTTTCTTTTAGTTTAGTTTTTTCTTTCTTTTCTTTCAAATTCAAATCGATTTTGATGAAGAAACCCGGTAACACAATGAAAATACGAAGACGATAAAAAGATCGCACAAATTCTCATTGCATTCAGGTAGAGAGAGAGAGAGAGAGAGAGAGAGAGAGAGAGAGAGAGAGAGAGAGAGAGAGAGTCAAGGGAATCAATGCAATGAATGGAATCAATGAATAGCTTAAAGCTGATAAAACAGAAATTTTAAAAAGTTGAATGCAATCTTTTCTTTGTTTAACCGGGTTTCATTCAATCATTAGCCTCATCCTTTGCTTACCTTTGCAACCACACAGGCCATTCCATCGGGTTTCGAAAATAGAAGATTCATTATCTTTTCTTTTGATTTCATTGTGTTTGGCATCATCACCGTCTTCTTCTTCATAGACTTTCAGTTTTTTTTTTTTTCTCTGGAGAGAAGGAGGACTTTTTTTCCTTCTTCTTTTGGCACTGTTCGAGCCAGGGAGAAGACAGAAAGAGAGAGAGAATAAAAAAATTGAAGAAGCAGATCATATCGTATCACATTGCTCAAAATGATTTCCAATGGCCAAAACTTCTTCCTAATATTGGCCATTGGGAATCAATGGGACAAACGTGAAATTTTAAAAAAAAAAAGAGAAAAACGAATGAACGTTTGATGATGTTTGGTGGCATTTGTGAAGATATAATGAAAAGATAAAAATATTATTTTTGCTAGAAAATAAATGAAAATATGTGATATTACTATTGTGATGATGATGAACAATGTCATAGATGAAGAAGAAGAAATAGAAAAAGATGATTTATAAATGTCGATGATGAGGATAATAATGATATAATAATGATGATGATAATATAGCAATAATACAGTAATAATAACAAACGAAAACCAACCAACCAACTAACAAACAATAATAACAAAACAACAACAGGTAGAAAATAACGACGAGCTTTTTTTTCGGTTTAGCATAGTTTAGCCAGTGTGTGTGTGTGTGTGTGTGTTACATTGTGTGACTTTTGATTCGTCATCACATCACCATATCATCTTGTAAGTCTCCTGTCTCGCCGTCTTATTATTCATAGTCATTCAGTCAGTTGTTAGTCAGTTTTAGTCTTATTCTTCTTTTTTTTTAAATGAAAAGATTCCATTGTTTTGATGCCAATATGAATTCATTTATTTATATTTTTCATTCATATTTGGATATTTATATATATACAAGTATTATCATCATCCATTAGAAATGAAAATTTTTATTATTGTTGTTGATATAAAATGAATGAATGATGATGAACAAATAAATAAACAAAAAATGAACAAACGAATGAACAGAAAAAAAAAAAAATAGAAGAACAGTAAATATAGAAAAATGGAAACTTCAAGAGATTCATCAAATGATTGTCATTCCTTGATTTGGTTGTTGTTTTTGGCATTGTGTTTGTCTTTCTTCAATTTAAATGGGTTTTTTTTTCAAATTTTAACGAAAACAGAAAATCCATTAACTTGATAATTGAGAGATTGGAGATGTTTGGGTAGAGATTTTCAATATTCAATAGAGACCAGATTTTAGGTAAAAATAATGCAGAATTCTATAGACAGAGTTCTGGGAAGGTTTCTTGATTCGAGAGTTTTTGATGAGCTGATCATTGATTTGAGAGATTTCAGTCAAAAAAAAAAAACCAATGAACTTTGAATTGAGCTCAAAGAAACTCAGGTTACATGATGTGCGACAATCAATGACAATTCATCATCATTTGGGCAATCAATCCAAAACAGAACAAAAAACGAAAGTCAGTTTTAATGTCTTTTTTTGTTAGGGCAACCTCACAATGTTTGTCAATCATCATCATTACAAGTTCTTTTATTTCGATGATGATCACATCATAAAGATGATGATTCAAAAAATCAATGACTTTCAATCAAATCTCTATCAGTTCGCAATGTTTTGTTGGCCAAAATGGTTGCAAAATAACAACGTTTATTGTAGAGAAATGTCTTTTTTGAACTCAATTTGAAAAAAAAAATGATAACCAACTGATTAGCTTTTTGAACTAAATTTTCTCTAGAATTTTTTGCGACCTAGAATTTTGTTTTGTTTTTTGAAAAAAAAAACTTGAAAGCAATTTTTGGCAATTTTGTGTCTTGGCCAATTCCAACTGAGAGAGATGATCCAAATCAAGCTGCTGCTGAAAACTCGGAGCAACTCTTTTCATGGTGATTTTGTCAAAAGTTTACAGAGTTGTCAACAGACTAGAATGGAGTTTTTTCTGTTCAAAAAATGAACATTATTGGCTAAATTTGATTTGATAGAGAATGAATTATTTATATTAATCTATTTCCATAGCCATAACTTATGTGGAACGGCAAGATTTATTGCCGCTCAAAATCATTGAACAGAGGAGAAGACAGCAGGAAAGGCTGCTGTATGTGTGTGTCTGTGTTTAGTGTGATTTAATGTTTTTTTTTTAAAGAACGACGCACATTCTCACATTTAACCCTTTCATCTTTTCAAATGGTTTGATATTGTTTTATGATAAATCACCAAGCTGAACTGACTAGATGACTGACTGACAGTCAGACAGATTCGGGAAGAATCGAATCGTCCACACTGTTTAGTTCGAGGAAAAAAAAAATGATTTACTACTTCAGTTTTTCGTTGAGAAATTCTTTTTGGACGTGGTTTTTTTTTCATATTATTAAATCATAGTATTTTTTTTCGAATAGCTTTGAATAGTCAGAATAGTTAGAACACAGCAATCAGGCAAGCAAAAAACCACAATCAGATTCATTTGTTTGCTTAGTTTTTAAAGCCGAAAAAAAATTTAGTTAAATATAGATTGTTTTTTTTTTTTTTAAAAACAAGAAGAAACAAAACAAGTGAAACACCTCAGAGATTGAATCTGAGTTTGAAGAAAAAGTTTAGTTTGGTTGATGTTTGATCGATGCTGTAACAACAACAAGCGAATAACAAGCCGATAAAATGTTTACATTGTTTCAGAAAATAATGTTATGGTAATGTGAAAGGTTTTCTTGTCGTTGTTTTCACAGAAAGAAAATAATATAATTTCAGGTATCAAAAACTACATTTTTCCCGATCCCTACACACACCATAACCACAACAAAACAGAACGAAATCTTTAATTTAAGCATCAGATTGGTTTGTTGTTGTTGTTGTTCGAAAATGTTTTGACATACATCAAACAAACACTCACTCACTTAGACACACACACACACACAATCAACGAAGGATTAACCACACAGGTATATTTTCATTCAGGTATTTCATTAAAATATTTTGAAGAGGTGTGTGTGTGTGCGGAGAAGCCAAACACACACACACACACACACGCACAGCTTTCAATCAATATTACGAATTATACGAGTTTTCGTTCTAGCTTAACAAAACAAAAGAAGAAAAATCCTGAAAATTGTTGAAGATTTTGTTCTTGAACAATTATCGTTGTGTATTGTTTTTTTTTTCTTCTGTTTCTAAATCTAAAAAGTTTATACTTTCTCCAAGAAGTCATAAAAATGAATTAATGTTTCGATCTTTGCTGGCCAGTGAATGAATCAATGAGTGCTTGAATTCAATCAAATCAAAAAAATCCTTTTCTCAGCGCATTCTCATTCAATGGTTTCGAGTTTGTTTAAATTTTAATTCTATTTGAATGTGTCATTTTTACTCATCTCTCTCTCTCTTTCTCTCTCTCTCTCTCTCTTTCTTGTTCTATCGATCACTTGAAAAACTTTCCGGTTTTTATTTTATCCTGCTGCCACATTTGAAAATTTTGGAGTGATTGAAGGAATTTGGCAGTCAACGTGAAGTGTTAAACTGCAAAACAAACGTCCGAAATTTTTCTCCATTGAGAACAGTGGAAGAGACAAGAGGGTCAAGACAAGATTCTCACACACTAACACACCAAAGTGTTTTCCTATCATTTTGGGAAACTTTTTTATATCTAATGAACCCTATTGGTACAATAGGTTTCCAGAAACTTTGTCAAGAAAAATTTTGTTTTACACTTTTGTTACAGTATGCTCCTAGAAAATCCTGTGATCTTAAAAATGTCTAAAAATAGTTTTTAAAAAATAAAAAATGCACATCTATGAGAATTTTTTAAAAAAACTTCTCAAAATCTGAGTGATGATGATAGCAACGAAAGAGGCCAGCACAATGCCAACACTGAATCTGGAAGACACACCATTGCCTTGTCTTTGTCTCTCTCTCTCTCTCTCTCCATCTCTCTATCACTGTCTATCTTGGTGACATAATTAATACGAACTTATCATCATTATCATTTAACGGGAGAAAATATAACGGTGCCGCATGTTTGGCTCGCCATACACATATGATACACTCGAGAACAGCAACATTAATCTTCTTAAGGGGAAAAAAAACAACACCAGAAATGGATATTATTTTTCCAGAGTCCAAGCCAGCCGAGCTAGCTAAAACACTTACGCACCATTAACCGAAAAAAAAAGAAGAAACAGCATTTAATGTGATTTTTATGGCGAGAAATGACAAAACTTAAATAAAAGTAACACCACATGAAAAATAATCAACTAACCACGCTTGTTGATTTCATTTACTGGTCGTTGAGTTTATCGTAGCTATCCACTCGGTCGGTGCTTGTCCATCAATTTGTAGTTTTTTCATTTTCTCCCCGGTTAGTGTCGGGACATTAATAAAAAAAAAAAGAGAAGACCCGATACCTGTTTGTCGGTGAAACATACTATTATTTACTTGGTTAATTGTGTGTTTGCTTAAGTTTTTTTTTATCTGATTACAGCTCGTTCATTTCGTTTGATTTGATTACTCTTAATGAGAGTTTTAATTACTTTTCTTTTTGGCCAAACCAACATAACACACGCATTAAAAAACTATTTGATCGCAACAACCGAAAATTGCAACACCAAGTCTACAGCAAGCAGCCTCTATCGTTTTGTCCTATCCGTTTGGTTGCTTCAACTTTTTCGTATCGTTTCATTTTGTTTTAAACAAACGTTCGTTCGTTCGTTTTTCTCTGTTCATCGCATCACATGATGTGATGCGATGAGGAGGATGAGGTCATTGGTACAATAAATATATTGTCTCTGTGTTTCATCCATTCATTCATTTATCGTGTGTTTTTAAAGCATAATTTTCCGTTTAGTTTTTTTGGCAAACATGCAATTAAAGCAGCACAACAACAAACGATAAAACTGTCGTTTGAGGTCATCGACGAATCTCGAGCTTCCATCCACAACAAGCTCATCAAGATGAGAATGACAATCATGTCTCACATGCCTCTCCGATTCTTTTTTTCGTTTCAGCTTTTGGTTTTTAAGTTTTTAAATGAAATTCTCAAAGCTCAAAAACTAAAAATGGTTGAAGACACTTGTTGAACGCACCTTTTAAACATCGAGAAAAACAATCAAAAGATTAACACAACAACGAGATGATTTTTTTTTTTTTGGTGGCAAAACGCGTTGGCGTGTTTTCTAATCAAAGATCGATTGGTCACCTGTACTGGTCTTCTCTTTAAATTTTTAATTCGATTGTTTTTTTTTTTTTTTACAAAAAACAAATTTTAAATTTAAATTAAAGTTTGATCAAAATTCCTTCTCCTCCTTTTTTTTCTCCTAAGATTTAGGCTTTGATCTAATTTGGAAAACTAACACGGAGAAACGTTGTTTTTTTTTCTATTTCTGGAACACCGTTTGCCCAAAAACTGTGGAACAAATACTTTGAACTAAGCTTATCAAAACTGTTGTTCTCCTGCTTTCTAGTTGATTGATTTGGATGGAAAAAAAAACATCCGGCCATTTGATAAATGTTTCAGGATCAAATTTAATCAATCTCTAATTGTGTGTGTGTGTTTGGACCACTAAACATCTATCATCATATAGCTGCCTGTGTATATATCAATGGTTTGTTTGTTTTTACGTTGGCGGCCATTACAGAGACCAAAAAATTGCAGTTGTTAATCGCTGTTGTTGTCGAGATACACACATCATGTGAATCATAAAACAAATTATTAATATTTTCTAAAAAAACATTCTACAGAACGGATTTTTATGAATGAAATTTTTTCTCACAATTTCATGGCTGGTTGATCAGGAGGCACACACACACAAACAGAGAGTTTGCCTCACCGTGTGTATGTGCGACGCCCGCGAGATTAATATTAAAAAATTACGCGATATGATACGCGATGAAACATCGTTGAACGTTTTTGTGCTCCATTCGTTCAAGTGGTGGTGGTTCTTCGTTAAGTCTTTTAAGGGTAACCTTGTTCCTGTTTCCCTGTCTTTCTGTATGTCTAGATGGATTGTTCCCTATGATCTAGCTACGTGTTTATGTGATGATACACCACCATCATCATGATAATGTTAAGCAATGTTTGAGAAAATGTTCAAATATGGATATATCCATCCATCCATCCATCCATTCATTCATTCACTCAAAGTGTACATAGCACCCATATATATATCATAGCGGATCAAGTTTATCAACAAAACAGTTTGTGTGTGTGTGCTTATAAAAAAAAAAAATCCTTGTTGGTGTTTGTGAATGAATGACGCCCGATATTTTAAAAAAAAACTTTGAGGCGTCAAGAAGGCGCTCTCTTTTTTCTTTTAGTTTATTTGTTTGTTGGAATGAATGTGAACAAGCACAGCAAGGTTTTTTTTTTTAATGGAGAAACGTTTCACACACACACACACACACTGCACAGATTTTTTTGAATGAAAATGAGAGAAGCTGCAACGGAAGTTCCCATTTAATCTGTGTGGAGTCTTCACTGCTAGCTTGTTTTTTTTTTAGTAAACATTTGTTTTCTTGTTGCTCGTTTAAGATAAAAATTTTTTTTGACGTAATATTATTGCTGTTGGTTTAGGTTTTTTTTGGTCTAGTGTTATGATTGATTCCCATCACCATAATCTGTTTTAGTTATGTTGGAGGTGTGCTTTATATTTTTATGAGCAAGTTAACACACCACTTTATGAAACAGCAAAAAAATGATGGCAAACATAAAGTTTGTGTGTGTGTGTGTGTGTGTGTTTTCCTGTTTGCTATTAATAGCGATAAAGATGATACTGAGAAGAGGATTTTTCTAGTTTTTAGGTTTCTCTCATTGCCCGGTAATGGCTCGAATGGTTGGTTTAATCTCATATCAAATTTTATCAAATTATATCATTCGAAAAAAACATAAAACGCTGTTTGTTTGTTTGTTTTAATCGATTAATTGCTAGTAAAAAAAAAAATTATCAATATGTGATTGTTGTTAATAAATAAATAGGTGCAGTATTTTTTTCAAAAAAAATATATCATGCATGATGCATTCAAAAGTGCAATGCATTGATAATAACAATCATAATAAAAATAAAATACTAATAATAAGGAATACTAACAAACAAACAAATAAATAAACAGCATATATTATAAATAAACACGAAACACATAAATAAAAACCCATTACTTTTTCTTCTAGTTATTTTGGTTAGTGGAAATATTAGCTACCAGTTTTATTTGAGAATAATAGCAGTAGATTAGAAAATTTTGTAAATCTATTGATATTGCCATGAAGAAAGAGAGATGCCTCTCCATGATATTCATCAAATGATGAAAATACCGAGCAAACAGCCTCATGTTGCCATTCATATTAAAAAAACACAACCAGTCAGTTAGTAGACACACGTTTTCGCCATTCTAACATCGTCAAGATTGTATGAAACGAGAATCGCTCTACTATTAAAGAGTTTACCTGGTCATTTTGCGTTGTTATTCTACCTAAAACCACACACTATGAAATGGTAGTTTTGGTTTTGTGGAGATGCATCGCATCATTATTATTATTAGTCTGATTCATTGAAAATTCTTTCGGTGTCGGTAGATAACTTAACAAGCGATAGCGAAACAATGATGAGGCTCTGCTTGTTGTGAATGATTAAGCTCTGTGATTTGTGTCATCATTCAATTAGAGCCAATTCTGTTTTGTTTTGAAGAATTTTTTTTTTGTTCTAATGAAATTAAATCTAGGAAAAGACGTGTTTATGTTTTTTCATATTTGATAAATCATAATGATGATGATATTGTTGTTGTTTGTTTGTTTTGTTCTCACCATTGAATCAAATGCTGTGTGTTTGCTCCTCACCATCATTACACATTCATGGTGTTTCGCTTTTAACAAAAAAAAAATTCACTCAGAAGCATCATTTGTATTTATGGTAATTTGGGTTGTTCAAAAATTTTTTTGTTAGTAAAATCTCTCTTTCTCAAATTGCAATGTTTGTCCATTGTTTGTTGGGATTGTGTCGTAGTCATTGATGGCGTTCGTCATCGTTTGTAGTGTTTTTTTGTTGACAAAAATTTCAATGTCAACAAAGTTTTCCTAGACAAACACTGGAAGAGAGAGAGAGAGAGAGAGAAAGATTTACGTACAAAGAACATTTGCTATTACAATGGATAGTTGTTTTTCCTTTAGTTGTGTTTGTGTTGTTCGTTCATGTTGTTGTTTCTCATAATTTGTTCGCAACAAATGACGACAATCATTTCATCGAAAAAAAAAAAAATGTTCTTCGCAAACATTGCAACAAAATTACCACAAATTGATTATCTGGGTGGTGGTCAGGTAAACGATTCATTTTATTATTGAATTAGAAGTTAATCGATTAAATGATTGATTCATTGATTGATTGATTGTAATATTTCATCGGAAACGAAATAGAAAGACAGAACATAGTAAGCATTTTTAGTTTCTCCAAAAAAAAAAAAAATGTCATAAAATTCTTTGAAAACAGATGAACCAAGATTTAGACTTGATGATGATTCACTGGTTTTCATTTTGAGTTCAAATTTTCAGTTTGAAACGAATCAAAAAACTTTTAAGCTGAACTATTTTGGAAACAAATTGAGTTTATGAATTTAGAGTGGAAAGATGGATGAAAATAGAGAACAATATTTGAGGAAAATTAAATGAGGTGATAAATACACTTTCAAGCAATCATCATGCATGCTCATAATCATCATTGCTAATAAATAGAACAAAAAACAAAACAAAATTTTCAAACATCCCACTCTTGGTATGAAAATTCTTGAAGAAAATTTATTTTTCCATTCTATGGAAAAATAAATTCAAACAAGAAAATATCATCAACACCGACAAAAACGTTTGTTGTTGTCCGGAGAAAATATATATTCGATGGATGGATGGATGGATGGATGAAGAAATCAAGATGGTGGGCGAGCATTTTCTTGTTTGCTCCATGCACACCTTCTCAAAATGTTTTCGAACAAATGAACAAAACTCGCCCAACATTTGAGAATTAATTCAGGTAAAAAGTAAGCTTAACAACAACAACAACAAATCAACGGCTCATAACAAATTTTCCACCAGAATCACTATAAAGCACAGTGAAAAAAAAAAAATTTTTTTGATAAAACTATTTTCTACGCTTTTCAAACGCTAATTTAAATTTTTTTTTTCTATTCGCTTAATTTGTGTCAGAGAAATTTTTTTAAGAAAATGTTTAGTGAGTGTTTAGTGCTCAGTGAATTAAATTCTTTTTCTGAAAAATAATAAATAATCATGAAAGCGAGTGAGCGAGAGAAACAAAAAATCACAAGAAGAACGCGATTCATTGGAGAAAATAGCGAAAAATTTATGGTCTTCTCATCTCTGAATGAGAGAAAACAAGGTGTGAAACTTTTTTCCATCTTGTTGTTTTTAAATAAAACTAGAAAATTTTTTTGAGAATCAATCCGATTCATCAAATCTACTAGCTAGGTAGATTTATTGGAAATCTGCTCCGATTAATTCACTGAGAAGAATTCTCGGTAGGAAGTTTTCAATTATTAAAAGAAATTTCCATCTATTCTTGATAAAATGAATGGTTCAATTTTTCAAAAAAAATAAAGTGCATCAAGTATTTTCCTATAAGTCTCACCACTCACACAGTGTTTTACACACTTGTTTTCTCGACAAATTTCCAATGACAAAGGATGCGTGCGTGTGTGTCTCAGTGTTGGTGAATGTGCACACTAATTAACGCCAACCAATCAAACCAACTTTGCAGAATTAAAACTGTTGTTGGCGTTTATTCAACTTTTACCATAAACCAAGCAAATAGACAGGCAAGCAGGCAGGCAGAAACGTTCAAACACACACACGCGTTCTCACACCAATGATATCTCGCAGCCAAAGATAATCACACCATCAAAGAAAAACATTCCATTCAAAAATCATGAAAGTTTCAAGTTTTATGATTGGAAAAAAAATTTTTCTTTGATATTTAAGAATCATGAGAAGCTAAGCCCAAGAGAGATTGAATAGGATAGAGGAAACACCTAAAGCCGAGTAGCAGTTTGTTTTTGTATTGACACATTGTGTTGGAAAGCGTTGCGTTGTTTCGATGTTTCTGGTTCTAAATATTTAATAACGTTGTTTGTTGTCTTGTTTTTGGCTGTTGTCTTTCATGTTTTGTTTTGTTTTGATTAATGATAAATTTTTTCATCATCATCACATCACTTTTTCATTTTGTTGTTTGGGGTGTCATCGAATGTTGTTGTTTCCTGATGGTTGACTGGCTGATTGTTTATTCGCTAAAATTTCTAATGAATCTTGACGATAGAATAACATTCATTTAAGTGTATTTCGTTGAGAAATTATTGCTTGACCTCTCTCTCTCTCTCTCTCTCTTTCGATCACTCTCATTCTTTTGGAAACACTGTTTTTGGCGGCGGCGGCTACTGCTTCAAGTTTTAAATGAACTTTTTTTTTTTTCTTTCTTTGTAGAACAAAAAATTATTTATAAGCTAGTTATCTTTCATCATCATCATTCAAAAATCATCAAATTATACCATTTTTTTTTATTATGATCTAGGAGAAAAAAAAAGAAAGAAACTCACGCTTTGAACTTTCACCAGGAACTGTGAACGAATGAGCGAGAAAGGTAGAATAATCCCAATTACAAGATTAACACTGTTCAGTTAGTGCTAATGGATCATTTTTCTGGCTTTGACTAGCTGGCTGGCTGGCTGACTGACTTCTTCGTTGCTGCGTTGCTTTGTTGTTTCATGTTGTTTTAATTTGATTGTTTTATTTAATAATGATGATAATGATGACGACGGTGGTGGTGGTGATGATGATGATGATGATAATAATGATGAGCCTATTTAATAAAATTTAAAAAACAAAATAAACACACAGTGAACTAAAAAAAAGGCATTCTATGGAGAAACAACAACAGAAATATATAAAACGATTATCTTATTGATGATGATTCGCTTCTGTGAACAGGTTAATTGGTTGAAATTTGTTGTAAAAACTTCTTTAGTAACAAACAAACAAAAGATTAAACTGTGTTTGTGTTTTTTTATTATCAAAAGAAAAAGAAGAATCATTAAATTATAATAAAATATAATATTATTTAATACCACACCGGCATAATTTATATTCTACTATCCTATCTATCATATGTTCGTTTATGTTTATTTATTAGAATTTTTTTTTCTATTTGTTTTTTTGTTGTTGTAACTCAATTATATATATACGGAGTTTAATTATCAAGAAAAAAATTTGACAAATTAACAACATTAGAGCAGCAGCAGAAGCAGCTCAAAAAGAAGCTGAATCATTTTCACGACAAAACAAACACAAAGTGGAGATTTTCTTCTTTGGAAATTGTATCGAGTTTTAAGAAAATTCTTTTCTACTTTAAGACATTTACACACAGGGAGAACACACAAGTTTGCGTGCTCGAAATGATCAATCGGGTTTTTATTAAAATTTTTTTTTTTTTTTGCTTTATTTAGTTTAGTTTCATTCATTTTTCTTTTTGGTAATGCTTACAACCTAAACTATTTAGGAAATTTTTTTTTTTCTCTCTCTGTCTCAGAGTTTGAGTTGTCAAGTTTAATTGAGTTGTGATTGTTGTTGTTTAAAAGACGATTAACAAAACAAAAAAAAACTATCAGAGACAAAAAACTAAAATAAACTTTTCAACGTTTGGTCCTTTGGAATGGCCTAACTACTGGGAATAACTCCTCATTTTAACACTAACAAGATTTGATTGAAACAACTGTCCCCTTTAGTACTTAAGTTTATCTAGGCGTTTGGTTCAAGACAAAAAAAAAATTAGAACTGTTTGAAAAAAAAAACTCTAAAGATAATAAACCGAATGGGTTATGTGAAATGAATGAATAAGCAATGGAAAATTTCCAACAGCCAGATAATTTCTGTCGTTGTTGTTGTTTATAATCCAACAGCTTGTAAATATCACATTCACCTGACTTTATGAAAAGGGTTTTTTGACTGTTTTTTTTTTGTTTGTTTGTTGTTTAATGATAAATTTAATTATTTTTCATTTTTCTCAGATCATTATCTTAATTTCTTGATAATTCTTCAAGAAATTATTATTATGATGATGATTATTTGATGTAATTATTTTTCTCGTTAAAAGCATTAGAAAAAAAATGAGTTTTTCCATAGTGTGTGTGTGTGTGTGTGTGTCATGATGAATGGATCTTTCATGAACTTTTAGAAAAAGAAAAAAAAATTTATTCATATTCACAATTCAGACATTTGTTCAAGCTGGACAGCAACTTTAGCTTTGTCTAGCTTGTGGGAAAACTGAGAAAACCTCCGTTCTTGATTAAAATTTTGTTGTTGTTTATAGCTGTTCGATTGGTTATTTAATTGTTCGTTTTTTTCCCCTTAATAATAATAGTTGTTTATTTCATTGAGAAAAAAAAAAACGTTTGAAACTCGAACCTGAACCAATCGATCTCTTCGATTTTGTTCTGCCTTTTCTCAAAGATTGTCGGTGTTTTTTTTTCTCTATCTATCTGTCATCATAAAAATAACAAGCATGATAATGATGATGATAATGATCATCATCATTGAAAAACACCTGAAATTTATTAGTTTTACCTGTAAAAAAATCTCTTTCGACATCTGAGATTTTCATGTTTTTTTTGTTGTTGTGTGTTTCATTGTTCTGTTTTGAAATTTGATTTTTTTTTTTCAAACAATTTCATTACGCTTTTCAGGCAAAAATCTTCCTCTCTCTCTCTCTCTCTCTCTCTAAGTTGTTGAATAATTAATAATATTCAAACTACAAACTACAACATATCAAATTAACTAATTAAATGGAAAAAATAATAATAGACTTTTCGTGTTGTTTTTGTTGTTGTGTTGTTGTCTGGTGTTTTGGTTGGCCAGAAAAAAAAAATAGCCAACCACTTTAAGTGATTGTTTTTCGAAATAAAAATAAAAATTAAACATCATATAGAAGAATAATTTCAATCAAAAGATCGGTTTTAATATTAAGAACAAAAAAATCTCTTGTACGTTTTAGTTTGAGAAAATATAGGCCGGCTTAACTTTAGCCTAACAAGAGTTTTTCAATCAAAGATAAATTCTAGCTTTACTTTAAATTCAGAATTTTTTTTGGTCAACGTGAATAATTTGGCTTTTTTCGATGCTCAACCTAGTAGCTCTAGTTCTAATAATATTGAATAGAACACAAGCCAAATTATTACAAATGATTAATGTTTTTGAAAGCAGGCGTTTTCATTCTCTTGATATTTGTTAGCTGTTTGTTTGTTTGTTGTTTAATTTCATTTGTTTTAATATTAAGATAAATAATAATAAAACCAGCAGCCAAAAAAAATTGATGTGGATCTCTGAGTTCTCTTGCTTGCTTTTTCACTCATTCATCAAACCGTGAGCTTAGCTCTTTCCATTTTTTTTTTTGGTGTAAAAACTGTTGGTAAACTTTCAGAAGTATTTTAATAATTTTTTGTTTTCTGGGTTGAAACCAGTTGGCTTGCACCCGAGCCTGAGCTTACCACTAAATACAAAGGGCCAATAGAGAAATGAGTGAGAGAGAGAGAGAGAGAGAGAGAGAGAGCAAAAGAAATATTATTTATGATTAATGTCTCTATCCGCATCACCATTCCTCTCAGTTCTTTTTTTTTCTTGCTGTTGGTTAAAAAAGAAAAAATTTGATGAAGTTTAAAGAAAATGAAAAAGTGTCGCTTTTTTCTCTCGGTTCCCGTAGATTAAATGTTTTATTATTTTTCTGTTTGTTTTGATTTGATTTGACGACAGTTCAAAACAAAGCTTGAAATTTTATTTCCATTGTGAGCTCGTTTAGTGAATGAATGAGTGAGACATTTCATTGGAACCCATTTCAACGTGTATTGCTTTTGACAGCCATTCATTCTCATTGGCATATTTATGGAAAAAAAAAATTATATTTTTGTTTTAATAATAGTTGCAAAGAAAACACCCACTTTCCTCTCCAACATTTCATTTGCACACTAAAAACTGTGTTAATTTGAAGCTTTTTTTTATGTGTGTGTGTGCGCGTTCCAATTGAAAGCTTTAAAAGGCAAGAGATGTTTGCTTTCTGGTTGGGTTGTTATTTAATCTGGCAATCGCTCATATTATAGTATCACAATAGATACTCTCTCCAACTCTCCAAACACCTTGTCTCCAAGTTTTTTTCTCTCTTGGTTAAACTATCAGATTTGTTTAAAGTAGAAAAAAAAATTTAATTTAATTGTCGAAGCAAGTTGTAATAGTTTTTCCCTCCTCCCAAACAAATAGAATTAATCATTTTTTTTCTTCTTCTCGCGTCTTCCAACTTACGGCGAGATAATTCAAAAATAAGACAACACAAAAAATGACATAAACACTTAGTTTATTTTCTTCCAAGAGAAAGCAAATGAAAATAAATGATAAATTGCATAAAATGGAGAATAAATTTTCGTTTCGTTTTCCATTCATCCATAATAATAACAACAATAATAAGTCATAAGTGTTAAGTGATACAGTTTTTTTTTTTCAAGTAAATAAATAATTTCAACACACAGAGCACACAGCAACTTAAGAAGACAGAAAATTTCAATTTATTATATTTTTCTTTGGAGAATTCATCATTTTTTTCTTTCGACAAAAAGATAGATTCCGTAAACGATACTCCTACAAGAATATTATTAATAATAGAAAGTTATGTAAATTTTCCATAGATTTTCCTCTCTTGGATTTGTCAAATTTTCTGGTTTATTAATAATTTAAGTTTTTTCCTGTCTTTCGGTTTGTCTGTCTGTTTGATTTGTATCAAATTTCTTGGCGTTCTTTCTTCAACAAAAAAAAAAAAAAATTGAATAACTTTACTTAAACTCTAAAATCGACTGAATGAAATGTCTATTTTGAAAATTCGAAATACTTTAAAATAATTTCCACCGAGACGTGTTAAACGTTTCGAGTTTTGTTTTTGGGTAATTGTTTTGTTTTCCTTCAAAGATTATCTGGTGAATAAGAGTGATGATGAATATTCATTGGTTTCATATGAATAACAATGATGAATAAACTGAATTTACTAAGCAAAAACAATCATGGTTCGTTGTTTGCTGTTTGATTGAATGTTTTTAAAACACATTCGAACAACGATGATCAAATGAAATAAGCGATCAGAATTTTTATGCAGAGATCTGTTGTTAGAATCAAAGTTTTTAAAATTTTTTCTTCTTTCAGAACAACATTTTATGAAACAACTAATGAATCTCTGTGTGTGTGTGTCTGAGCCCAGTTTCTATTTTTATTTAAATAATTTGCTAAAACAAAAAACTCAGAGTTTGTCCAAACAGCCAGAACAGTCACAATCCATCCATTCAAGTCGAACAAAGACACTTGTTTGTATTTGTTCACGCGTGCGTTTGCTGCGCTTTATCCACTAGAAAAATTTTCCAGTTTCCGAAGAAGACTGGAAAGTGAAAAATAGAAAAATGGCTAAAATCGTTTTTTAGTTTAAAAACTTTTTTAAACGATTTTTGCTAACAGAAAAAAAAACGATAGAAACTTTGAACGATAATCGAAATCAATGTATCGATATCTGGTGAGCTTCGATGTTTTGTTCAACTTTGAAAAACTTCCTATCTTTCATTTAATTCGTTATACCGGCACGCGTTATCGGTTTAAAGAGAAGTGTGAACAAAAAAATCGTTCGAAAATAATCTTTCATTTCATTCTTTGGAAATTTTTTTTTTTTGACTTCCGATTTGGTTGTTTTTCTATGTTTGAAATCGGAAATCTATATCTCTATCATGTAGTTTTTGAATGTTTCATTTCGAAAAAAATTCATTCATACAATTTTTTTTACTCTCTCTCTCTCTTTCTCTGCTTGTTTTGTTCATTTATTATTAGAAATAAATAGCGTAGATTTCCTATGAATTTCTATTTAAAGAGATACGTTTGATGCGATAACACGATTGCCGCAGAGCAACAACAGCAAAAAAAAATTTAATATTTTTACGTAGATCTATGTATCCACACACACACACACACACACACCGGATTCATAACCGGATTAACGTTAATTCTTTTGTTTCTAAAAGAGAATTATAATTAAAAGTGGTTTGCAGTTTTTTTTTTATTTGTGCATTTTGCTGCTGAGTATTGTTGCGTTGTTGTTGTTTTTGTTGGAGTTAAAAGCCGAAAAATTTGTAGCAAGATAGCTTTGACCTTATTATATTTTGCTTGCTTGCTTGCCTAAAAAAAAAACTCGAATGTGCCTGTTTGTTGTGTGAAGAACAAACGATTTGGTTGTAGAAATTTTTTTTTTTTTCAAATGTTATTTCTTATTGTTTTCTCATCAATTATCATTGGATTTTGTTATTATTTTTAATAGTTTTTAATATAATTTTTGAAGAAAATAAAATAAACTTTCATTTTTTTTTAAAAAAAAAGATAGATCAGGCAATCTGTTTTTAATTCGATTGATAGAGAATCATTGGTGGAGAAACTTAAGGAAAGAACTTCTCGTCGTTCTGTATAATCTCTTCGCAAACCTAACTAACTGATGATGATGATTTCTTCTTGATCAAAACTTTTGATACTCAAGTCACGAAAAAGAAAAATACCGTACTTCACGCCATGAAAAATAATAATAAAGCAAAAAAAATTTCTTTTTCTGACCATAAAATTCCTAGGGAAAAGTATTGTTTTGTTATGAAGAATGTTAGCTTAGCTACTACTCTCTGTTAGATGATAATAATTTATATCGAATCGATTTTTGTTTTTTTTATTATTATTATCATTCTCTCATCGATTGGATTTTTGAACCAAAAATAACAACTCTGACAAAGCACAAATACAACAAGACCATTTGCAATAATTTACTGCATTTTAACACACACACATACCGCACTAAACTCCCTGAAATTGGCAACTAAGATTTTTCGTTTTCAAAACAACAGGACTTAAGAAATTTTCTAAAAATTTTTGGGAAAAATTTTATTCATTTGGGTTTTTTTTTCCTGGTTAATTGACGAATGTCACACATTGATGTTCTCATCATCAGTGTGTTTCTTAGAAATTTTTCTCTTAGAAATTTGAGAATCTTTTAATTTGTGTGCGAATGACTCTCACTGATGAATGACGAAAACTTTCTGTCAAGTTTAATTGGCTTTCTTGCCCTGTCTTAAATATTTTTCTCTTGGGTTTATTTCTCATCATTCTGTAATGATGAAAATAATAGAATATTTTTTTTTTTTATGATGAATTTGCTTTTCGTGGTGGTGTGTTTATTTCGATTAACACTCATTTCTCGGCAAAGCTACTAATAATAAGCTTTATGTACAATCATAGAAAAAATTCCAGTAAAGAACATGCCGTTGTTTCTTCCTGGTTGTTGTTTGTTTTTTTTTGAGAAAAATTTTGAATCAAACAGAAGAAAAGTTATCTAACCAAAGTTTTTTAAAGTTATTCCAATGTTCACTCTCTCACCAGCTATCAATTAATTAGACAATGAACCAGAAAAAACACAATTTTCTGGTTCACTTTCTCAAAAACTCATTTTTCTTTATGTTTCAAACCAGAAACTTCCCTTTGGTATGAAACTTGTTGTTAGCAAAAAAAAAATGAGCCTAACTGGTTTGAATTAGAAAACAAAATCCCCAAAGTGTGTGCCTTGAAAACAAAACAAAAAAAAAAAACTTTCATTGTAAACTTATTTCTAGCTGTTTCCCTGTTTGTTTGTTTTTCCTGATTCATTATAATGCTCTTTGTGTGGAACACAACGATGACAGAAAAAAAGCTATGTAATCTGTTTTTTAGGTATTTTCCTTGCAATTTGTTTTCTTCATTAACCGTTATGTTAAGTTGTTTCGCTTTTGCCTTGAGTTTCTATTCAGTCAAGTAATGTTTGAAAGAATTTTGGTAATACCAAAACAACAAAAATAAGACTAAAATGATTACCATTTTAATTAGAATTCTTCTCATTTCGCTCATTTTCTTCATCATCATCATTGTCAAATGAGGTTACTCATTACACTAATTTTAATTTAATAAGTGCTTGAATTTTTCGAGAAAAAAAAATTCTGAAAATTTTTTTTGAAATCTTTTTTCAGTTCATTTTCTGTTTTATTAAAAAAAAATACCAAAAAACGAACAAACCGCAGTACTGAGAGACATTTGGGCGTCATTTCTGGCTAGTAAATGGGCATTTTTTTCTAAAAATTTTAAAGCTAAAAAATTTTATTGTTGGAAAAATTGATTTTTAGTTTGCGTTTGGTGATAATGTTTGTCCGTGTGTTTGTGTGCATTGAATGAAATAAATTTATCAACAAAAAGCTTAGGCTTTTTCCTCTCTATTAATTGGTTTTGTTAGAAAGAATTTTTTCTTTTATCATCATAATAAAACACATTTGCAGCCAATATCGAGAAGAATAATAAAGTTAAGTGTGTTCCAACAAACAACAGCAAAAAACTTCGATCCAAAACGGCTGCTATTTCAACTAAAGAATTCTCTAATATTATTCTTTCGTTAAAATTTTTAAATCAAATAATAAAATAAATAAATAAATAATATATAAAAAAAATAAAATAAATAAATAGAAAATAGGCAGTGTATTTCTGTTCGATTCTTGTTATTATTGTTCTCTTTAAAAAAAAAAAATATATTGTTTCAGTTAACTTTCAAAAAATTTTTTAAATCAATAGAAGAGTTTTCAGGGTTCTTTGTTGGTTCAAGAGAAAATTCTTTTTCAAAGTTTTTTTCTTCAAAAACTTAGTCCTCTTTTTATTCAGAGTTTTTGTCCATTTTTGTTAGTTTCTTTTGAAAAAAAAAACTAGAAATTCTTTTCATCGCTTCTCAATCATCTAGTTTTTAAAAGATTCTAGGTTTATTTGTTTTAGTCGATTCAAAATGGAATTATCAATCCCATTGAAAGCATCACCATTCGATGATCAATTCAACTCCAATCATCCATTCATTCACATTCATTCATCAATGATTGTTAAAGAAAAAACATAGAGCTTCATCATGATAACACAATTTCGTTGTGTTTTGGTTGATTCTTTAAGCAAAATTATTCAATTTGAAGCATTGAAAACGCATTGAAACCGAGTTAATCAAAGAACAAAAAAAAAAAAAACAAAGAAACTATTTTTTTTTGATTGAAAACCATCTGTTTTAATTTATTTCTGTGGTTTTTTTTCTGTTGTTGGTTAAAGCGGTTGCAGTATCATTAACATCAATAACAACGAGAACTTGGTCTAACCACAAAATAGCCAGATTTTTGATCTTTTGACAACAAAACTAGCAAAACCAAACAATCAACCAGCCAACCAACCAACCAACCAACACCAATCAAACCATAATGATGGATGATGAAACTAAACTAAGTTAACCAGAAAAAAAAACTGAGCTTAACCAGAGTGTTTTTGTATGGAAAGAAGATAGGATTCTATCCAAATGAAGTTTTCAAATATTATCATCTCTCCATCATCGGCATCATGATGATTATTATCATAGAGAACTCACATTCAATAAAGACCACTTAAATTTCATCAAAACGATGATCATTATCATTATTATTATATCAATTATTTTATTTATAAAAATATGCTGGTTTAGACCTATTTATTCGATACATAAAAACTATATCGTCGTCGTTGTCTTGGAAAACTCGTCGGCTTACAGCATCCCATTGAAAAAAATGACCTTTAAGAACAAACAAAAAAAAACCATAAAAAACAAAGTGCCGGTCAACTAGACTATCAGAATATTATTTAGAATAATCAGCAGCAGCAGCAGCCAGAATAATAAAACGTTTGGCTAAAATTGATGGTGAAATGTATTGAAGGTAAAGAGGTTTGTTTGGATGAAACAAGCAAACAAACAAACAATTATCATCATCATCATAATAATAAGGAAAATAAATATATCGCAAAAAAAAACGATTATTTTAGATATATGAATGATATATTTGTATTTTTTTTTATAGACGTTTATGGCGTTTATATAAAAAAAAACGCCGAGACTTGCTCTGGTTGTGTTTTATTCAATATGATCGATTCAATATGGGAAACAATCATTGGATACAAAATTGGTGGTAGCTTTTTACCTTTCATTTATTCCATTATTTAACAAAGCAACGTATAATATTAATAGAAATGTATTATCATCATCATTATTATTATCATCTTTTTCTTCATACCTCATCAAAGAGACTAAACGTGACTCGTTTCACTGACTTCATTCGATTGAAAATGAAAAAAATAATTTTTTTTCCACCTATTCATTGATTCGGAACAGATCACGTGATGATTTTTTCCAAAATTGTATTGATTGAATCGATTATTTCGATTAAACACTTTATCTATTCCCGGATTTGTTGTTTTTGTTTGTTGTTTGCCAATCAACGAGCTAACTAACTAAAATAAAATCGATTAAATTCGATAAAAATCGAAATCATCATCGATGTGTTTGTTCAAATCAAAATCAATCATTCAAGTTGATGCAAAACGTTAAGCTGTGATAAACTCTTTCAATTGTCGAACCAATGTAAACATTGGAAAATTTTTTTTTTGCTGGTTCAATTGTCATTGTTTAGGTTTTGGTCAACAATCGAACATTCGATCAATTCTTCTGCCGGAAGCTTCAGAAAATTTTTTTTTTGTCAAACGATTTTTCTGTCAATCAAATTGTTGAGCTGTTGTTTTGGCTTTTTTCATCATCAAAAAACGACTCATCAGAAAATTACTTTAATATTTTTCCTAAAAGAACCGGCAGATCAATTATTAAAGTTTTTTTTTTTTGAAAAAAAAAATCCGCTATGGATAATTCGTTTTTCGTCTGTTGGCTAAGATAATCTTCTTGTGGTTTCTTTCTGAAATTTTCAATTAAACCAGAAATTACCGGGGAAATTGAGAAAGAAAAACACAAAGCAAAAATTATCCAAAAGAAAGATTGGCACGTTTTCTTCAGAAATTTTTTTTTTTTTGATAAAATTGAAAAACTAAATTCAACCTGTATAGGTAACTAACTACTGAAAATTTTTTTTTACAAGTTTCCAGAAGAAGCGAAAAATAATTGCCGCTATTGACTTCGATGACTGTGATGATCATGAATGATGCGTACATTTTATTTTATTTTTTTTAATCGAAGAAATTTACCTTCATTATAATTATTATTTAACAAGAATGTTGTTGTTGAACAAGAAACAAACAACAGCCAGAAATAAAGTTTCCCTAAGCGTTTTAAAGAATGAAAAATGTGTCCTAATAAATCGAGAGACAAACAGTACAGTCACCACTCGAGTATCTGTTGTTATTCTCGACAATTCTTGACTTGAGAAACAAGTTTTAGGCTGTTATTGATCAACTCTCTCTTTCTCTCTCTCAATCTAAAATGTCGAATTTGATGAATGATCGATTCTGAAGTTGTTGTGGCTCGAGAAGAGACTGTATATTATGGTTGGTTGGCCATTCACATTTTCTCTCTGTCTCTCTTTTTAAGCTGTTTTGTTTTACATCTAATTAACATTTAATTAAAGTTTAAGCGATTTGAACCATCACAGCAACGAATCGTTCATTCAAACCAAACAGAAATCTAGCATCGGTAGAAAATCGAAGACGTTTCTTTGCTTTCGGAAATTTTTTTTCGTTTAAAATTTTCAATAAGCTTCAGTTAATTTGAAAAAAATTCTTCAAATCAAGCTATTTTCCTATAAGATTTAAGCATTGAAATCAAAGAAAAAGCTGAAACTTTTTACCTGCTTCGAAGTTTGTTTTTCTCGAAAAAATCAATCAGATCTCAAACAACAAACACACACACACACACACACACACTTTATTCGCAAAATTATTTTCGAAAAAAAAAGCTAGATTATTTTAATAAATTCATTAATCGATTAGAAATGTTTGATTTCTCTGTTCGATAGACTTCTCGTTTGTTTGTTTGTTTGGTTTGGTTTTTTTTTTGGAAACAAATAATTGAAGGAAACTTTTTTCAACTTTCTGACATTTTTTCCAAACAAAAGTTGTTGTTTCCAAAGAGCGCTTCCTCGAAAAGCAAAAAAAACTTTCCTATCTGGAAAGTTTCAAACCGAAAAAAAAAAACGCAAAGCTGTTGTTTTTTTTTTCATAATTAACGGGATTTTTCAACATTTCCAGTGCCTTAATTATTCGCTTTATTTTTTTAAAAAGTTTTGGGCTGTTGTTGTCGTTTTTTTTTTTGTTCTCTGTTGTTCAGGGTGTTTGTTTATTTTAAAATTATTTTAATTTATTTTAAAAAAAATAATAATAAAACACTTTTCTCGCTTAAAAGCACTTGGAGTTGAAAAAAAAGTTCCTAGTTAGAAAACAGTTTCATCAACTTTATTGATTGACCCAAACAAACTGTTTGAAGCTAATTGACAAAAAAAAAAAAAATGATGAGAGTATACTAAAATTATAGGAAACATTCAAAGAATCCAAGGCAGTATTCAAGAAACGCAAAAAATCAGTCAAGTAATGTTTTAATTGCAGTGAATAAAAAGCCAAAAGGATTTTTGGCTTTTTATTCTGCTTCTTCTTTTGAAATATTTAAACAGGTAATCATGTATTGTATAATGTGCGTTTTCCTATGTCTCTCTGTGTGTGTGTGTGTGTGTGTGCGTTTGGTACTCAAAAATATTGATTCTCTCAAAAGAATGGTACTCTTTTCATTCGTCACTTCACTATAAAGAAGAAAAAAATATTTATTTACCTTTGATTCATGGCTTTGCCCTGTTGGTTGGTTGGTTAGAGTTTCGGTGTTTAATGTTGCATTTCGATATAAAATTTCTTTGTTTTCTTTTTGTTCACCCATAATAAATGCCGTATCTATAGTAAAAAAAAAAAAGAAATGAAAACCAAATTAGTCTCTTTCAGTTGTGTTGTTGTTTTTTTTGCCAGTTTGTTTGGTTTGTCTCTTTGTATAAATTTTTCTCGCTAGGCTCCCTGGAAAATGAATGAACAATCAGAGAAAATGAATGAATGAATCAATAAAAAGAACCGAGAAAATCAATATTAATTCGAAACTCGTTTCAAAAAGACAATTGAAACGATGAACTGCTCGTTCGTTGGTTTAAGTTTCCCACCAAAAACTAGGGAAAAAAATTCACAAAACAACCTAAAATTTTCTACATTTTCTAGTTTTTGATTATAAAAGAAAAAACACTTCAAGAAAAGTATTCTTGTAACCAGAAAAAAAAAAAAAAATTTTAGATGACATGTCTCTTCTCTCGATTTTAATCACGTTCCAGGATCGTTGATATCGAGAGAAAAGTTTAATGTTCAACAACACAAACACTCGTTCAAACAGTGTACGTACGTGTCCGTTTTAAGAATATCGTTTTCATTTTATTTATTTTTTTTTTGTTAAGTTGGAACTAAAATTTCGATTTAAACTACATCAATGATACAAAACCAAATTTTTTTTTCTTCTTAAAAAAATAATTGACAGTTATTTTTTCAATCAATTTTTTTTTTTTTTTGGTTAAACTTTTGGTTATTAGTTTAAAATCGAAAACGAAAATTTTCATTCAAAACCTAGACTACAACATAGACTAATTATTGCGGTCTAGGGTAAAAGTGAACCTGCAAATACCGCAGATGTTTTTTCTGGGTGTTTTTTTCCATTGAAGATTCCAGATTATTGTCATCATCCAGGTAAAAAATAGTGGTGGCTCTTCTTGCCTTAAATCATAAGAAATTAGATCTAATTACTAAATGAATGGGGTTTGGTTTGGTTTGTTGGTTTGGTTTGGTTCGTTGGTGTGCTCCTCTCCAGTCAATTAAATAATAATTAAAGCTATTCCGCAATTATTTTGATCTCATGCCAATTTTGAAGTTGAATGAAGAGAAGCACATCAGAACAACAACAACAACCAACAAAGTTATGAATCAGGAAAAATATTTTTTTTTTTTCTTAAAAAGTTTTTTTTTTTCAACAAAATATAAAATTAACATTCATGGCTTTTTTTTTTGGCCACAGTAAAACAAATAATAATTGACTTTATAAAAAAACTAATCTAAAATGTTTCTTCTGCTTTTCTTTTTTTTTTAATTATCGGTTTTGGCTTGTTGTTCGGCTTTTTTTTTCTTTAGTTTAAGCCTTGAACAAATGTTCCAAGGCCCGGATCCGTTTTTCTATGAAAAAAAAAAATCTCCTAATAAATGGTTGGTTGGTTGGTTGGAGGGGCCTTGTGCAAACAATAGGTAGGTTGTTTGACTTTCATTAATAATCATCGATTTGACATCGGCTCTCGCTCTTTTTGTAAAAGCAAAAAAACTCTTTTCTTGATTGGTTTTTGTTGAGCGGGGATGACACACACACACATACAGGCAGAAGGTGATTCGTATAATTCGGCAACAAAGCAAAAAGTTAATTAAACTAAAATGCCATTCATTTATTCGTTCGTTCATTCATTCATTCATTCATTCAAATAATCAACTCAAAACACATACCTGTGTGTTCAGGTATTTGTTTTTTGGCGCCAAAAAACAATAACAACAACAACAAATCACTTTGTAAGAGGGTATGTATGTTGAACTCTCTCTCTTTCTCAAGAAATTGACTAGTTTAGTTAGTTTCTCATGAAGGTCAAAGTTGACCGTTCATTTTCTCTAGCAATAAGTTTTAAACCGCCAAAATCAACAACCCAAAACAACAGCCACTTGTTGCATTCCATTCATCGGTTTTGGCCATTCGGTTGGTATGTGTGTGTGTGTTTGAGCGCGCCACAACAAAAAGTCAGAAATACTCTTCAATAAAAAAAAACCTCAGATTAAAGACTTTCAAATTCAGCATTTCAGGATTTGAAATACCTGAATTGGTAGTAAAAATATCTGATGGTGGTAGATTAATAGAAAAATAATGAAATCTTCTTCATATTTTATGATGAATTTCAATAATTTTTCTTAAATAAAAACATTCCTATCGAATCAATGTACTTGAGGTTTAGAAATGAAAATTTCAAACAAAGCACAGGCTTGCAATGCAATGATCTTTAGCATGGTGTTTTTGTGAAATCATGGGAAATTTTTTCTCTCTTTTGACAACTGCGGTTGGTTAAGGGTTTTACGAGCAAACTGTGTCATTCATTCATTCATTCATTCGTTCATTCATTGATTCAAAACTGTTGTGTAAAATTTTGGTGTGAAATTCAACACCTTGATTCACAATTTTTTTCTCCTTGTTAAGGGAACGCATGGAAACGATTTCAACGATTCCGGTGTTATAAAATCCAAAAACAACCACAAATCCAATCAAATCAACATTCTTTTAATCGATATACTTGGACTTTGTTGTTGATGATTCAATCATCAACAACGTCCAGCAACTTGTTTGTTGAAGGTTGAAACCGTTGATGGAAATAACAGGAAAAAAAACCCAGAGTGTGTTCATTCATAATAATGAAAATTTTCTTTTGTTACATTGTAACTTTGATGGACAACAAAAAACAAGGGAAAAAGGAGAACTTTCATTACGACTTACCACTCGATCAGAGAATGGCAGAAAAGAAAAAAAATATTTTGACCAAGGCACAAGGCCGATATATTTGTATATTGACTGTTTGTTTGTTTGTTGTTGCCGCCAGCAAACGGCAAAAATATTTGACCTCGATTTTTCTTCAGAAATAAATAAATGCGAACAGAGAGAGAAAGAGGCTTTTGGCATTTTTCGAATGAATTCTTTGTTGTTGCCATGTTGTTGTTGTTGAAAGAAGAAAACGTTGTTTTGTTTTGTTTTGTTTGTTAGGCTGGCTGGCTGATTTGCGCGCCAAAACTGATAATAAGATTAATAATCAGAGCTTGCAGCTGATGCAGTTTTGGCGCGTTTCGCCACAAAACTTCTCTTAGAAAAAAAAAAATTCTTTCAGAAAAAGTTTTTTTTTTAAAAATTTTTTAGAAATAAAATGTGTGGATTTTTTTTTCCTTAGATACACTTCAGCACGATAGATATAAATTTCACCAAAAATTATTAAGTGACTGATCACTTTAAAAAAACATTGCATTCGATTTAGGCTCTTTTAATTTTCGATTTTTGAGAAACTATAAGTCTTTTCATTTAAAAAATGAATGATTCGTGATTTGATGAATATTGAAAAAGATGATTCAGTGAAGAAAAAAATTACTGAAATAAGATTTATGTGAGATAATTCTCTCTTAATGGTGTTTTTTTTTTTTTCCTAAAATGATTTCAGTTTTGTTGTTGTTTAAGAAAATAATACTAATCATACACCAAACAAGAGATCTAATCTGGTTTGACATTTTTTTTTTTTTTAATATGCTGCCTTCATATTTGCTCATTGAACATCGAACATAAAAACTTGAAAAATAATCCATCAGAAGAGATTCCATATTTGCCTATGAGGTGTATAAATTTTCTCCTATTTCTTGTACATCGTGTGCGCGTATCGGAAACTTCACTGGAATTAATTCAGCTTGATTGGTTGCCTAAACTTATCTAATCAATTATAATGTCCATTTGTATTGACCATTCAAATTCTTAGGAAAAAAAACAACTTTTCGACCTGAATGAATTGTTCATCTTTGATTGAGAAACACAAAAAGGATTGTTGTGCCATTGATTCAAGCAAATATTAAATTTAAAAAAAAAAAAGTAAAAAAATCTCATCGAATCGCAATCGAATTACATTAATTCTATGAGAGAAAAAAACTGACTAAAATAACCATCAAAACGATGCCATTTGATGATAAATGGATTTTTTTTTCTTTATTTCCAAAGAGAATAATCTTTGAAAAGGTTTTTGATATGACATCAGTTAGGTCACACATCTAAAGCAGCGAAATAATTTCAAGAATCATAATTATAATTTTATAGTAATTTTATGTTGTTTTTTTCTAGTGAACATTTCAATTCGAATGTGTCAGAAATTGGACGAGAAATAGATAAAACGAAGAAATTAAAATCTAGCTTCGATTTGCGTGTGTGTGTGTGTGTGTGTGTATGCGTGTGGGAGCTTTATAAAAAAATGAAATTTGTTAAGAAATTTTCCTGATAAAACGAAAAAACTGATTAATCTAAATTTTCATCATCTTCTGAAATAAAAATTTTTTCTTGAGAAACTATTAATGGAAAACTTTTAATGGTACCCAGGTGTGTGTGTGTGTGTGTGTTTGGTACTTGAATCAACCGATTTGTTCGATTAATAAATCAAGCAACCAAGTGTGTGCTTAGGTTGATTCGTTTGTGGGAGATGAATACAGTTTAAACACAATAATTCTACTTCCAACAAAAGACAATCAAATACAAATGAACAACAAAATAGAGAACCAAAACTTTCTTTGGACCTAGGAAATAATGAGAGAAAGCCCGAAAGACCGAGAATTCTTAATTTGATGGCTGCAAGCCTAAACAAACAGACACCTAAACACCGTTTCTCACTCTTCTTACACCGCAAATACAAATGACCAACCACCAAATGTAATCAAATACAGAAAATAATCTAAAAGTTTTATCCATGTTTTTCTCATTGGATGAATCTATAAATGGAGAGAACAAAAGCCAAACCAAACCAAAATTCAATAAGCCTAATTGAAAGTTTAGTTTTAGGATGCACTTGAACCTAAGGCAATCAAATAATTTTTTTCGTTTTGTTTGTTTGATCAATAATAAATTAGCTTTGAACGTAAATGAATGAAATTGGCTGAAACAAATCCTAAAAAGACAAAGATAGAAACTTTGCCAAGTTGGAAATAAAATTTTGACCGATGGTCAAATTCGTGCGGTGTGCACGATCAAAGGCAATCATTCATATTTTTTTTTGGTGAAAAAAAATTTTTTAAATTATCTCAGCAAAAGGATTTATGAAAAACAACAGCTGAATTGAATTTTTTTTTTTTTGTGATGGTCAGTTTGAGAATTGATTTGAATTTCTTAACATTGTTAGTTCTCTTTTTTCGATTTCTATTTTAATGTCCATCTCTATCAAACAAAATTCTTTGATTAATTTCCATTCCGTGAGATGTGGGGAATGAAACTTGTTGTTGTTGTTGTTGTTTGTGCTTCTCTGATTCATATTTATTACGGCAAATTATTATTAATTTTTACAAACTTTTAATTAATTATATTTTTAATTAAAAAAATAAAACAACATCAGAAGAAATTTATCACCAGTTGGTCTACTCTAAGCTCTCATGTTAACCTTGTTTTTCGTTCTCATCGTCTTTGAAACAGGCAAATAATGATCAAACATTTGACAAATTTCTCTTTGCTCTTCTCATTGCTCTGTCCGATCGTACATTACACATCAATGATGTACGATGATTCGATTTTCGTATTGCCAATAGCAGAGTAAAAAATGTTGTCTCGCAGCGCGCGCTACACAACAAGCCGGGATTTGCTCGGGAACCACATTCCGAGCATTCCCGAGCCACTTACCACAGTGAACAGGCAAAAAATTGTCGTTTTCTCTCTCTCTCGTTTTTCTCTGTTTTGGTTGTTCGAAAAATTTTTCTCTTCAGAAACACACTTTGAATATCACTGTGGCAATGTGTTTGACAAATAGAAAAAAATCTCAACAAAACACACATACAACTAGCTTTAAAAAACAATCGAGATTCGAAATCTTTTCCAAGTTTCGAACAGACTAAAACAAACTATTGAAATGTTTCATTTCTTTAAAAAAAAAAAAAGAAAAATCAGGTTTTTTTTTTCGGAGAAAAAAAATCTACCTGCTACCATTTACCTGAATGAACGCCGGATTAAAATGTCTTTAACCTTTTCTTTCTTTTTTTCAATCAAACAAGGTGCTCGTTTTGTTTTTTCTCTCATTCATTTTATTTTAAGGGCCGTTTATTGAATTGATAGCTAGCTGCTTGGTTGGTTGGCTGGCTGGTTGGTTGGTTGGTTAGCTGAATGGTTGTAAAGATTTGTAGAGATTGCACCACTCACATCATTCTCAACAAACTCGGTCACCTAAACATCGATTTTATTTGGTTTTTTGTGTTTAATCATCATAAAAATGTTAAGAATGTTTGCTGGTTGGTATGCGCCGTATTGTGTGTGACGTTTTTAAGGTGATTGTTTGTTCAACAATGTGCAATCCAAATTTTTGAACGTATGATTCACACTTGAAAGTTTTTTTTTTTAATGAATGAAAAAAACTATTCAAATTTTACCTGGCCTAGAAACCTATGAAAGACCCTATGAAACTAGACCCAAAAAGAACCTTGACACGAGTAAAACAACAACAAAAAGTTTTGAATGAATGAATGAATGAATCAAACGCTAGTGTTTCCGTTCAAGTTGCCAAAGATTGAGCTAACCGGAAATTTTTTTCTGAGGTCGGATTTCTAAAGAGAAAATTTTTGACATTCCATAAATTCCAACAGCTAGTGTTTTCAAATAAACAACGAGGAAAAAATAGTTCAGATCAAAATAGTCAATGAGTGGAATGAAAGAGACAATGCTCTCAACATCACGTTTGATCGTTTGATTTAATCGAAAACTTTTTTTTAAAATAGAAATTTAAAATAGTTTCAAAAAAAAACATTATTCTGGAATTATTTTCCTAAGAATTCTGGTATTCTGGTGACACTCACGCAGACTATAATCATTCCAAATTTTTCTCTCACTTTTGTTCTGAATGAATTGGCAGAGAAAAAAAACCAACAACAAACCAAACCAAACCATTACTAAATTCAAATTCCAGAGAACAGGAGATAGACAAACAACAATCATTGTTGTTTGACATCCCATTTTCAAGTTTTTGTGTGTTCCAATTGGAACGTGAAAAGACTATCGAATCAATGATTTGGTTTGAAGAAGAATTTTTCATGATTTAGATTTT
The DNA here is from genome assembly GCA_034190945.1 of Octodonta nipae. Classification (NCBI taxonomy): domain Eukaryota; kingdom Metazoa; phylum Arthropoda; class Insecta; order Coleoptera; family Chrysomelidae; genus Octodonta; species Octodonta nipae. The sequence goes on along the minus strand of JAVLUE010000064.1, from coordinate 39,685 downwards.
ATTCCTAGGGAATTAATTGTGACCACTGTTAATACCAAGATTCTTTAATCAAATCAAAAAAATTTCAAATGAAAATATTTTAGGGAAAATATTTCAAATAAATAAAAAAAAAAAACCTGCTGGGTTTCGAATTTCTTTGATCTGAAATCAGAGAGAAAGTATTTCTCTTGCTCAAATTTCATAGAAACGAGATGATGATTTATCAATCAATGTTGATGATCCATCAATTCAAGGGTAATGACTAACAAACAACATCAGGTAATTCGATATTGGAATCTCTCCATGTCATTGATCCATCCATTGGTTTGGTGTGATGTAATCCGGTACTCTCTTTCTAATCGAATGTTTGTCTCAAATGGAATTTCCTATTGTGTCAGAAAAAAAACCAATTGAAAGTTTTTCAAGGATTTTTTTTCCATTCAAAAATTCAAGGCTAAAATTTTTAGTTTAATGAACTTCGGAAAAAGTTTTTAATCCCTTACCACAAACATCATTGAAAATTTAAAAGAATTTAAATGATTTAAGACAGTGTCGTCTTGTTAGCCATCCTTTTTCATTTGAAAATACTTGGTAAAATAAAGCCAACCACGACAACACGTAGGCTTTCACATAGGGGAGACACCATTAAGATGTGTAGGATTGTTTGTTTGGCTTGTTCATTTGTTGTTTTGATTGTCTATTAGAAGAATTTTTTTCCCAAAACTATATGTCACTTGATGTCACATTCGGAGTTTGTGAATCAATCAACCGTCAGTCAACTATCAAGACTCATCCTTACAGAGAAAGTTTCCATTTTTTTTTTTTTCATTGAATCAAGAGTTGAATTTAAAGAACCTTGATACAATTTTTCCCAGTGTCCCATTACTCGTATTGGTATTGTCTAGCGAATCGAGATTATTTTCCGATGTGTAATAGAAAACCAAAAGCCAAATAGCTGTGCATGTGACACACGTGACACGTACGACACATACAATCAAGGAAAATTATGAAGAAGAAGAACAATGATGATGATGATGATGCTCTATATTTAAAATAGTTTCGGGTTTTTTCCTAAAAAATCTAAATCTATGGCTGAAGACTTGGATTAAAACTGAAGAGAAGCTACAATGCTGACAATGCGATTTTTTTTGTTGTTGTTGTTGCTTCTGTCTGCTATCCAAACAACAACAGTCAGATATCAATCTTTTTTTTTTTTACAAGAACAACAACATAAAACCTAAAACAATGATCAGATTTTTGGTTTTTTTTTTTTAATTAGCACTTGATGGGTTAATGCCAAAAAAAAAAACTTTATTCTTAATGTTTTTTTTGTTGTTATTCTATCAAAAAGAAAATTTAACCCAAATAACAGTATGGTTTGTAATTTTTAGGTCCCAAAAAAAAAAAAAATCTGAATCAGATTTCTTAAAAGGCACTCACAGATCATATATTTGAAAGATCTTTTGACAATCAATTCCAATGGAATGAATGGACAAGTGGATGATGAAAAAATTTTCTACGACATTTCTCTTGTTCGGTGATTAAGCGAAAAAAAAAAATTTCCGATTCTAATAGGAAAAAAAAACTTACACACACAATGATTTTGTCAAAAAAAAAAAAAACGACTACAACTTGATTCCATCCAATTTGAATTGATTTGTGTGGAAACAATGTTTTTATTAATATTGTTTTTTTTTTACAAGGTTTAACGACTCGATTCCACCAGACGACCTATGAACTTTTTTGCTTGAAAGCTAAGAACAACAAGTGGTATGATTTTGGCTGATTTTTGATGGTGGTGGTGGTGGTCGTCTGTGATCTATCATTTTCCTTCGTTTAATAATTCGAAATTTTTTTCCAAGTTGCAAGTTTTTTTTTTTTTTGCGAACGTGATCTATGGATGATGACGACGACGACGACGACAACGAACGAAAACGATGTCTAGATTGTTTGTCCCTATTTTCGATTATTATGGTGTCCCATTGACAGTGGTAAGCATTGGCACTGGCACACACACACACACAGCAAAACAGAAAAACAACACCAAAAACCAACAACCAACAACGAACTTTCAATGAACTTTGACTTTGAAATGCGACCATTTCTAAAACGAACTGAGCTAAACGTGAACTGTAGATTTAGTTTCAATCAATTCGTGTTCATCAATTGTTCAATAACAGAAATTATTACAATGATGAAAGCCAATCTAGTCTAATCTCTAAGCACACACACACACACGACGGCACGCTAAGAATTTAGCGAGGCAAAAAAGAAAGCTGGTTGAAACATACCACAAAACAGACCTAGGGTATCGACAAACAAACAAGAAACAGCATTGTGTTTTCCAATCCAACCAAAATCAGGGCCCATGATTTTTTTTCCAATGATTATGAGAAAATCAGAAGAAATTTCAAGCCTCATTTCAACCTCACACATCGCTTTTCAATTGAGACCCAAACTGGTGGCTTTTTTAGAGTTAGCTTAAGAAGCGCTTAAACACAAATCAAAAACAAAAAAAAAACCAATCAAATAATGGGACATTAAAGCGTACGCCGAAAAGGCTTTCCATTTATTTACCTAGCAGTTTAATGAAATATGTGATGTCTTTAATCTGGTTTGGTTGGTAAAATGAATTCAAGTGATTTTTTTTATGAAGAAAACTTGTAAATCCATTAACAACATTATCAACTATTGACATATCCCATAAATATATTTCTGGCAATGTCAATGATGAGAATGACCTGATAACACCCGGCTTTGCCACCATATCACCATTGACATTCCAAGTGATGACCATGGCAATGACGTTACCAATGATGCAACAACAACCCTCCAACAACAACCTTTGGAAATTTTTATGAGATGTTCAAATCAAGTTGATATCTCAACAAGCTATCAATTTTATCTCTCTCTCTTAATAAAAAAATTTTTTTTAAACATGAAAAATACATACTCTGACATGGCATGGCATGACATGACGGCAACCTTTGACCAGGGCAGGAGAGAGAGAGAGAGAGAGCGTCAAAAAAAATTTAATTAAATTTCCAATTATAATTGAACTGAACATTGGTCCCCAATTGAAAATAGTTTTAAGAAAAATGAAATAATGATAATGGCACAACATAAATTCAATGAGCTTTTAGGGAGAGTTTTCTTCTTCTTCTTCTCTCATTCACTTGCAAGCAAGTTTTCAGAAAAAAAAATTATTTATCAAATAAATGTGATTTGTAACGTAATGTGTGTATGACCAATCATGATCTCAATAATCATCATCATTGATGTGATTTAATAATGATGAGAAATCATCGACCTTTTTTTTTTGTCCGACCGCAACACAAAAAGGATGATGATTTTCTGTCTGCCTGTGTTGTTTGTTTGACATTCGAATCACACACCATCGATCGATCGATCGAGCAAACAAGCTCTTCAAACATTTAAAAACATTGTTGCAAATTCAGGCAATGGTCATCTTTTTTTTTCAAATGGTCATCTCTTCATCATCGATCGAAAAAAAAAGTTCGGCTTCTTCTTATGGTTTTTCTTTATTTTTTCAAACTCTCTTTAACCTGAAGATGGATTCTTCATAAAGAACGTAAAAAAAATCTTCAGATGAAAAGACGCCATTTTCGAATTGAGCCATGATTCAAATAGAGTTCATGACATGATTGAGAGATTCATGATGTTTCCAAGAAGTTTCTCAACCAGTGAGTGTGACATTCAAGAGTCATTCATAGAATAGGTTTGGGTTTTTCTTCTCCAGGGAAACAGAAAGAGAGGAAAGTTTTTTGACATCGCCGATTAGTGTTTTTTTTTGGTTGTCTAGGAAAGTTGCTCTGCAACTTTTTCTAGTAAGTTTTCTTACAATGTTGGAGGTCGCCGCTATCAAAAAAAAATTTTCCCGGCTTTAGCCAGCGCATACCTCCCTCCCTTCGATGATGATGCGATGTGTTCATGTGACTCAGTCACAGTTTCATCGTGTTTTTGTTGTGTATTGAATTCTGCTCTGTTCGCTTAGTACGTACGTTGCTTTGTTCACAGTGTTTGTGGACGACCTCGACCCTGGCTGGTTGTCCGCGTTGAAGGCCATCTCGTCGTGTCGTTTGATGGTGTTTGTTGTTGTTAGCCATCATTGACAAAACACACACAGAGAGAAAATGCTGCTAATGGAATGGCGGTGGCGACGAATGCTGCTGCTGTTTGTTGCTGATAATGATTGTTGTTGGATGATAAAATGTCCCGCGCAATACTTCTCTCCCCTCTCCCATTCTCCGACCCCCTTCGCAATCTCGCTCACGTCATAACAACCAAAGCAAAACACACATGTCATCATCGTCTAAACCGAATTTTTTTTTTTTGGCAGTTGATATCATCCCTAGTCCTTGGAAAGCGCATGCGTCATCATTTTGTGCCTTCAAAGAGGACGTTACGAAATAGAATATTCCTATTGGTTGGGTTGGGTGGTAGAATCTAGAAGTCAAATAGAACAAACAACCATAATCATGACGAGCGAGAAAGAGAGAGTGTAGTGAACGAATAATTATCATCGTCGCCATTATTCCCTAAAGAAAGAAAGGGAAAGAAAAAGCGCGCCAAAAAAAAAACAAGAAGTTGGTGCGTGTTGGCGGGGTTTTTTTTTATGATCAATAAATATGCGATGCGCTTGCTTGATTCAGCCAAGAAGTTTGTTGACTTGGCTGGTTCGGCAGGTTAGTTGCGGCAACGCTGCTGATTCTCGTCATCCTAGTGCGTGTATACCCACCACCACCATCGTATCGCATCATCATAATAAAAAACATGATGATGGTGATTATTATTATGGCTCTCTCTCTCTCTCTCTCTCTTGTCTAGTGAATGCGAGAGAGAGAGAGAGGGTACAATCACATACTTTCACTAACAACAGGACACAACGGGAAACACATCGCATGTATTTGCCTTTGATAACTTTGACCTCTCAATGAGACCTTACCATGTAAAACAAGCACAGAATTTTCGAGTTGAAAGTTCGACTGTGAGAGACAGAGATTATTTTCTCTTATCTAGAAAGCTGAAGAAATGATCGGAGCGCATGACGCCAAATATCTACCTGGACCCTGTGATCATGGTGAATCGATTATTTTCTGATGAGCTTAGGTGTTTAACTGAATAGCCCTAGTACAATTCTTTGGGTTTCTTCCCTATGTCAATGGTGGACAGAATGAATGCGCCCGCCTCTGGGTAGCTTCGACAATGATTGATTTGGTGCCTATTTAAATTATCTTCTTTCGCTCACTCTTTCAATTACTTTCACTCTATTTTTTAAAAAGAGAGATAAAAATCTCAGGTAATTTCATGCTTAATTTAATTATCATCATTCATTCATTCACTTAAAGTGGTAGATAGAACGAATGTTTTCTTCATTCGAAAAAAAAAGACTTCGTCTTGCAGGTAAAGCCATTTTGGTAATGATACTGACCATGCAACACGATCTCGCCAAAGTCAATCTCTTTGCATTTCTTTTTCCCGGATTGAAATTCTCTCAAATCTTAAGAAATTACTGAATTCTAGGGCCTTGAAAACCTTGTTTGGTGGATCACTTAGATTTTCTTATCACTGTTGAAATTAGATGTCACTATTGTAACACTTGGACTATGTAAACCTACCTACCTATGGCTGGTGTTTTTGAATGATAAATTTTCATAGAATGTCCATTCATCTTCATTCATCTCCATTCATCATCATCATTCAAAATTTATTAGTTTTTTTTTTTTTTTTGGTTAAGCATTCGGCTAGTCAAACAAAACAAACAATCAACGTCTTTTAACAGACTAGAACACACACACATACACACACTACTTACCTGGTGTGATTGAGTGGTGCCAGCAAAAGACCTGCACTCTGTATGTATTTGGTTTTGTAAAGGAAACCATTTTTCCATCCATTTTCTGTCCATTGTGTGGTTTGATGTAATTTCCCAAACTCTCCAATCAATCTTCATCTTTTCTTTTTACATCCTTCTCCATAATTGTTCTGGAAAATGTTTTTCAACCAAAACTCCAGCTCAGAATCTTGAAGATTCTCTTTTTGATTAGATTGATTGATAGACAATCTCTCCACGGGTTTCACACTCTTTTCTGTCACAAACTTTATGAATGGATCTGTTGAAAATCTATTTTCCCAGATCAGGTACTCGTTAAGATACCGTTACTGCTGGAATAATGCTGGTGCTTTGAGCTTGTCTTGATTTAGACATAAAGACATGGATGGATTCACACCCAACATTGACAAGACTGCATAATGCAAATAAAGGTTTTTGGTCTCTTGGATGAGTGCTTGAGTGTTTGGTTGGTTCCAAACGACTGAAGGCCGATTGAGCGGTTTTTTTAACCCTAAAATTTCCTCAAAAATAATAAGAATTAAGACATTTTGTGCGAGAAAAAAACAAAATCAAAACGTGTTCAAATTTTTCTATCGTTTTCAATGGTCTTTGAGCGTGGAATCATTTTACAATCAAAATCAAATCAGGTAGTAAAATATTATTTGATGATAAAATGTGTGTACCACCGTGTGTTTTACACACACACACACACACACCGTTCCTTATCTTACGGAGACATGGATGAATTCACACTTGTTGAGACACATCACATTTGCATAGAGACTAAAAAAAAGTTTTTTCTGATAAAATCTTCTTTTTTTTCAGCAGCATCATCACTCTTATGAACGAATCGACACGTTGCCTATGAACGGTCAAAAACCCTAAATGACTCCCTTGTCGAATTAGTGAGCGAATTTGTAATCAATGTGTTCGAGAATCAACGTGTCCCACCCCTCAGTGTCTCATTAGTATCCAAGTTTTGGATCAAATGAACGTGATGAACGTTTCAGAAAATTCAAGGTCATCTAGGGAAAACCAATCTAAACCCAATCTGATTTGGAAAAAAAAGAACTTTTTTTTTAGGGAAAAAAAAAGTCATGTGGTTTGTGTAGGGCCCTTTTTTATCGTTAGTACTTGGTTTTGTTAATTTATTGACTTGTTTCTAGCCATCATTATCATGTCTCATGGTCAATTAACCCTCATTAGTATCGTTAGAGATTTTTATTTCCATTTAACACGATACAATGCTCTACCCCTAAACAAAAAATGTGAGTGAGTGAGATCAATGATTAGCTGTTGACACGCGTACCAAATTCTACCCGAAATTCTTTCTCCCATCCACATATGCAGTACACTGTAAAGTTTTTTTTTTTACGGGTTCAAAACAAAAAACAAAATCTATTAAACCCGCGTTTACCGGGCTATCGATTAAGTCAAATAGTCGATTCGCGGCTAGGGCTTGGCTCTAGCTAGAATCAGAGTTAGAGTTCTATCTGTCCCAACACTCTGATTCATTGATGAGAATGGGCTTCAATGAGAACAGAGGCTTAGAGACAGACATTGGCTGCACTTGCAGCAGCAACAAAGTGAGGTCATTGCTTCAAGTTGGTTCAAGGTTGTGAGATGCCATCTTGATTGTCGCCACCATTCGTCGACATCTCTTCTTTCTCGCTCTCTGTGTGTGACTGTGAGTTTGCGTATTGCAACCAGAAGCCGATACTCTCCCCCCAACATCATCGACATTCTTTTCCTCCCCCCCTCTCCACACACTAATGTGAATTGTCGTGTTTGATGGCATTCGTTGCCATCGCCATTATCATCACACTAAGCACAAGGGAGAAAAATGTGACGGTGGTCTTGGCGATCGTTTTTCGATTACCTCCAGGTAAACTCCAGGTAGAATCGGATATTATTCAAATATCAAATATCCAGGCCCATAAAATTTTTTAAAGTTTATGAAAGCTTGTGTGGTTTGATTTTGGCTTTCGGTTGATTAGTGAAATCTGAAACTGATAACAACAAAAGTATGATGGCTATACACGTGTGTGTCCTATGCTCTATAACTCCAACATTATTATGGCGGTTGTTTATTTATTTCATTTAGTTGCATAACCTACCTATTGAACAAGAGAGAACCTGAGCTGCTTCTTTTTTTTTCTGACCCGAGGTTTATGGCTTGGTTTTGACCTGAAGACAGTGTGTGGTGTTTGGTGAGCTAGTTCAAGTTTGCTTGCTGCCTGAAAAGTTCATCGCTCTTGGTTCGACTGCTGGTGGTGGTGGTCGTTGTGTGTGATGCGAAAAAAAGTGAAAGTTGTCCAAAAAAAAAAAAAAATCGAAATCTAGATAATCGATTTCATATATCGCAAGAATCGATATCGATTGAAGAGCGAACTCCCCTCCATCGATGACGTTATTCCACAATTTTTTTTTTTTTGTAAATCTCTTTCAAAAGTTTTTCTGGTTCAGTACCTTGTCCTGACCTTCGAACCTCATTGGGGAGGATGCGAAGAGAAAGGAAGTGAAGAGAAAATTCTTTGAACGCGTGCGTATTGCGCGGTTGCTGACCTCTCTACATCATTATCATTCTTTTTCTTCTACTCCATTCGATTCCCATCAATGGGTAGTGTTATTTTCTTTTATTTGTATAAAAATTTTCACCAATGCCATGCCATGCCATGCCAAGCATCCATTCATTTTGATTGAGAAGCAACAAGCGCGATTCAAACTACAATAAGATGGATGGTTGCCGTGCAACTTTCTATCAAAAAAAAAAAAAAAAAATGTCTCCTATTCAGTGTAGAACGCATCCATCAGATTCTCAAGTCTTTTTTACCTGGTAGCAAAACCAGAGAGAGAGAGAGAGAGAGAAAGCAGAATGATAACAATTTTCTCTCGTTTTTTTTTAACAGAGATGAAACCCAAACAAGTGGAAATAGTGGTGTAAACCGATCGATAGATAGGCGTGTTTAATAGTGTACAAAAGAAACTAAACATCGTTTACTATTTAGAGAAACGATTATCGAAAAAAAAAAAAAACTTACCTGCATAAGAAGAAAAACACGACCATACAAAATGAAATATTTCAATGTTAATGGATAAAATCATTTTAAATGATCGAAATTTGAAGAGGTTGATAACAAACAAACAAACAAAATGGTAATGATGGTTTGTTGTTGGATGGTTGTTTGCCTTAATGGATGTTGTTCTTGTACGATGGATACGACACGGGTACAAATAGTTGAAATTCGGGAAAAATTTCCGAAAAAAGAGAGAGAGAGGTGTTTTTGGTTTTTCATTAATTCTTTATATTGTTGTCTCATATTGATTTAAACCATTAGCATCACAAGAAGATGAAGAAGAAGAAAAACATCATCATTGTTGATGGTGGCCGAGGACAACGAAACGACTGTCGAAAGTTTCTTGATTTGAGATGATGATCTCTCTCTGACTCACTCGCGCTGTTCAATGGGACTAGCAGGTTTTGTGCTTTGATTAAATTCGTTGACAGTCAAAACGTTACCGAATAAAAAAAATCAAGCAAACAGCCAAACACACTGAGATCATCATCAAACACCATCATTAAGATTATTGTGTTTGATCAAGGAATATCGTTCATTACAAACAAACAAACAATCATCATCACTGGAAATGAAACAACATCATTGACCACATAATCATCATTACAATTCGAACAAATCAATCTTGCCTTGAACCTGACCAAACACAGAGCCTTATTACAGTGCCAACATAAGCACACAAACACACACGCACAGACACAGAGAAAGATATTTAAAACTTTATCAAAATCGCGATTCATCAGCTTTGCTATTCAAAATAATAAGATTTTGAATTATGACTAATGTTCAAGAAACAAACACACACAGACACACACACACACAGGTAAACACAACAGATTCTCTATTCAAACACAAACAGATAAGAAAAAAAAAACACTATTTTGACATCGATTTGTCAATGTGAATGATGAACAACAAATCTTTTTCAAAAGTATCGCATCTCTAGATCTCATAAAAAAAAACATTGAACCCAGATCAAACCCAAATTAACAACTTAACGCACGTGCCCGAACTGAGTTCGGGCATGCATAGCGTGCAAAATTGCGATTGCCCGAACCCAGTTTGGGCATGCATAGCGTGCAAATTTGCGATTGCCCGAACCAGTTCGGGCATGAATATTCTTATTGTTCTGTATTAATTTAAAAAAAGCGACACCAACCCGCTGTTGTGTTGTTTGTTGCAGTAAACGAGATGCCAAAAGAAAGAGTGCTTTAAGTTGTTAACCCTAGCAAAGGACTTTTTTTTCAAAAATTTTTTTAGCCTCAAAAATCGTTTTACAAGGAAGAAAACAAGAAAAGGAAGGCAAGGCTTGAAAAAAAAATGCTTAAAGATGAGAGATTGGGGAAATTTTCTAATTACAAATTAATTAGATTAAAGGATATTTTAATAAAAAAAAAAAATTTTTAGTTTAATTTCATTAAGTTTTTTTTGATAAATTTTTGGAATATTTTCTTCGTTAATAATTTGTGTTTAGAAATGTTGCTCTAGAAGTTTTACAATCAAATTAAATTATTTTCCTGTTCTTGTTCCAGAGTTCTGGAACAAGGGAAAAATTATTAACCTGCTTTTCCCATTTCTTACCTGAAAATTTCTCTCTCTCTCTCTCTCTTGAAAATCGAGAGTTTCTGCTTGTGGGGTTTTTAGTCAGCTTTAATGGATAGCAGAATAAACAGAATAAGCGAATCTAATGTTTCATTTTATTAGATTTTCCCAGAGATGTTTTGTGTTCCAAATTAAGAATCATTCTCTGGTTTGGATTCAATTGGATTCCATTTAGTGAGAGAGAACCAGAGCCTAACCAAAGCCACCCGAGAAAAAGAAAAAAAAACATTCCTCAAGAAAATTAGATTAAAATAACATTTCCATTTTGAGAGAACCAAAATTCTTTCGAAACTCGGTTATTGAAACGATTCTATCCCGGGAGAGGGGAACACACGTGAATGTAACAACCGTTTCAATTTCTCATTAAGAATTCTCTTTCTTTTATAGAGGTGAATTGATCAACTCTTTTGGAACCAACCATTTCACGCACACTTCATTCGATTTGAGGTTAAAACTCAAGAATTCTATTATTTTTTTTATAAAAAAACATCGATTCGTCCCTCACTCTGTGTTCGCAAAAAAAAAAATTGAAAGAAAGAAAACCGACCAACCAACATCATTTCAATTGTTTCCTTTTGTTGTGAATGTTACCTTTGTTGTTTGTTCGAATTTAGGTGTCGAATATTTCTTTGAATTGGAAAACAATTCTTCGAATTCGAAAAGAAAGAATGAATGAATGGATGGATGGGAAGACAAGATGGCGTTAAACAATGGAATTTTCTGTCAACTCGCTTCTGTCCAATTCTGGTTGTTTTGTTTGGCATTGAGTGAATCTGTGTGTGTGTGTGGATCTGGTTGAGAAACCAAACAGCTGCCAACCAACACTCATTCATCGATTAGAATTTGGTGAAAAAAATGGCTTGATTTTCTTCAAACACCTAGAAGAAGGACCATTCTCTCGGGTCCCAACAAGACAAGTTTCAAACAGAGTAACCCTTCAATCATAGATTGTGCAACAGTAGCAGAGTTTCAGTAGCCAAGACTGTCTCGTGTGTGTGTGGTGATCAAACCATCAAACGTCTCGCAATCAAATCGCTCAAGCAATCAAGCGAAACAATAAGCTGAATAATATCACAGCCATCATAATAGAAAGAGGAGGGGTAAAGAAAACAAATCTGGCCATTCTGCGCCGACTCTGAATGGGGGGTGAAAATTTGCTTGAAAACAAGAATTTTTTTGGCTGTCCCACCCACCCACACACACACAGATAGACAGACATTAAGGATACGACGCTTCATTTCAATTGCCCGGCAGACAGACAGACTGACTAAGTGAATCTATGATGCAACTTGATGCGAATAACCGATGATGAGAATTCAGTGTTGTTGTTGTTGTTTAGCGACCTTGAAAATTTAAAGACAATCACACCACAACAACAACAACAACAACATTTGTTGTGGCCTTCAATTTCGCGCCATTTTTATAAAAAGCATTCGATGCTATCGATTGTTGTTGCAACGCCGAACCTGTCAAATGTTTTGTGTTGAATCAAACACCAGAGATAATGCAACCTGCGACCCTTGAAACATCAACACTGAACACTTTGAGCTTTGAACTGTTGGTAAACAAGCCCTCACTTGGTCGCAAAAAAATCTCTCAGATATGGGAGGCATGTGTTGTTGTTCATGGGGGCTTGAACTTTGAGCTGGGAACGACCGCGAACGATCGACAAATCCAACTCAGAGAGAGAGAGCACCACCATCATTCACTCATTGCATTTGAGGGGTTACGACCTTTCATGCGCGTCTCATCAAAACACAGGGAGAGAGAGAGAGATTGAAAGCGCATGAGTGTTTCGAATCAACCAACACACACACACACACATGTCTATCTCTACTTGAATGATGTGTTGGGTATTTTAATTCAATTTCATAATGTCGATTCAATTGTGATCAAATACATAGATGGCACACACACACACAGACAGACAGACACATGAATGCCCTTCACATAGATTGTTAAATGGAGAAAGACCGGCCATTTTGTTTTTGAAATAGTGGTGAAGAAAGGGAAATATGCAACACATTTTTTAAACACAGACACACAACAAGAGTCTCTCGATCATCTCGTCACAAAACAAACGAATTCATCATTTACCTGAGAGGAAAGTTTAGTATCACAGAGAAAGAGAGAAAGGAAGGTTCAGTGGACGTTTAATATGTGGCCAAAATACCTGTCTGAACACACAGAGTGTAACACACTCTGTGTATGAGTCTCTCTCTCTTTGATTGTGTCTGTGTGTAATATGATTACAAAGTCACGTGAATAACAATAGATATGAATATCAATGAATCTCTCTCTCTCTCAATGTCTCACTGAATCGATTGATGAAATCAATCGGTGCAAGGCATAAATTTTAGGAACAATCGATTTGATCGATTGTTGTTGTTTTTGTCGATCGAAATCAAATCATTTTTACACTTCATCATCATCATAACAATAATAATAATTCATATTCTGTCCTACCTGTTGTTGTTGTTTCCCATTCACATAAACCATTACCATCAGAAAAATCTCAGGTGTACGATGGTGATGGTGGTGGTGTGCTGTTTCCATTATTCATCATTTCATCATCATCATTATCATTATGATTATGAAAAGGAAATTTTCTCAAAAAAAAAAAAACAATACAAACACGACCAAAACAATCTCATCGAATCAAGTCGATGAATTTGTCGATTTTTTTTCTCTCTAGAATAGGTTTCCATTGATGATTAAATCGATGATCGATCGGTATCGATGATAATTCGATTTTCGATTCATCAGTTTTTCTCCCAGCATTCACTGGTAATGGTGTGGTGGTGGTTGACCATTCTCCCAAGAAGAGAGAAACTTTGTTTTTTTGTTTATCGTAGATTGGAAAAAATTTCCTCTTGTTTCTCTTTCTTTCTCTCCCTTTCACACAGATTATATGGATATGCTTGATGAGCGTCATGTTGCCTTTGAACGGCACCTTTTTTGCCCTCTTTCAAACATCGATTTGTTTTGTTCGATTGTTGATCGTTCATCGAAATTCATCGTTTCAAACTAGCCTACTCTCGAACCCTACGAATTCTTCGTCCCTAGGTGCCCATCCTAAGTGATGCAAGTAATTTTTTCTGGTTTGTTGGAACTTTTTGCTGTCTGGTGTGTGTTTGGCGCCACCGCGAATTTTTTTTTTTGATGGTAGCCAATGGCGTCGGCGTCGATGCTTCTCTCACTCAATTGTTTTCTGGGATAAATTCAGTTCGTCTCTTGACCTCTTTCCCTCGATTCTATTCTGTCGGTGTGGCGGTGTGTTCGACACTCGAAGACGGCTGTGTTTTGGTTGTTGTCGTCGCCGTCGCTGCCGACGCCGCTGCTACGTTGCGCCCCGGAAAATTTTTCTTTTTTGGCTTCAAATTTGAATTTTTTTTTTCTTTTTTTGCATGTCTGGCTGGTTGGCTGGCTGGATGGATGGCTGCCGCCTTTCCAGTGTGTTGTCTCCGCTTTGATCATTATTGTCGCCGTCGTTGGTGTTTGTTTTTTCCTTGAAAACATTGCCAAAGAAGAAGTGCCATTACTCCCTCCGGTAATCACCATCATCATCATCGGCAGCAGCAGATGAAGGCAAATGAACCAGTTTCTGGCGGCAGACTCCACACACACACACACATAGGGCTCGTTTTATATATAACCCATGTGGGATTCACATCATTCGGCGACTATATACACTCAACCATTGAAAATAATTGAAAAACACCCCCAACCACCAACATTCATTCATCCCCTCGAGGAAGATCATTGATAATTCATTGAGAACAACAACATTTCAGATGGGCGGATGAGGTGTGTGTGTGTGTTGGAATGGGAGCAAGGTTTTATTCTATTTGATCAACCACACTCCCTTGATAAGAATCACTTCTTTTATGGTTTGCAATTCTGGTTGTTTGCGTGTCGAGTGGCTAATAAAACCAACGCCAACTAGACAATGGCGTCATAGAATTTATTTGTTTTGTTTGGCTGGCTGGTTGGCATTATTTTAGTCCGGTGTCTGGAGAGTGTGCCAACACTCCCGCTTCTTGAAAAAAATTTCCCGTCTTGCCCCGTCCCGTTTCTTTCAATTTTGAAAAAAAAACCGGCAAATCAAAAAAGAATCGGTTGAGAAGGCGTCTGCTATGCGTGCGTGTTGGTTGTTGCTGTTGGTTGGTTGGTTGGTGGTGGTGGTGTGTTGGCGTTTGTTCGGTGGTTTGGCGTCAAGGGAAAGGGATTTCTCCTCTCCCCCGGTTGTTGAAACCAGACAAAATTTATGAGACAAACTATACAGAGGCAACTATTCTATTATTTGAACCCGACTTATCTTTTTCCCGTTTGTTTTTTTTTTTTTTTTGAACCGAATGCTTTTCCAAAAAAACTTGCGGGATCTTTGGAATATCAATTCGGGATAATCGAAAGAAGGAGAACACGGTTATTATGATTTTTCACTCGTTTTTCTCAGATTTTTTTTTGGAATCCTTTTGTGGCAACAAAAACATCTGAGGACCAAATTGAAATCCAAAAAAAAAATGTTCCAAGAAGTGTTCCAACAAGAAAAGTTTTCTCGGGAAAAACCTAAATAACAAAAATCAATCAACCTTGTCTGTGCGGATTGTGTGGAACTAAAAACTTGGCATATTCTTCTTATTGAGCAAAGAAATCGAACCCGAATCTAATTTAAAACTTTTCAATTTTCCCAAAGCGTCTCTTCATTTCTAAATTCTTCCCCTCTCTCCCTTTCTCCCTCCCCCTGTCAGAAATGATCCAAGGATATTTTTGAAGAGAAGAAAGTTTAAATTTTAATATAAATTCGAATTCAAAAGTTGTTTCATTGAAACCACAGGGCCCAATTTCAAATCTTTTTCTGGTTTTGGTTTGAATGAACCGTTTGAAAGGGTCAAACAGACACTAAGCTTGCTAAAAAAGGTTTGTTTTTTTTTTGTTAAAGATTTCTTTTATCCAAAAGGCAACAAGAAAGAAGTTGTTTTACTTCGATGATGGATGGTCATTGGTTTTTGGGATGGAGATTGAATGGCCAAGTGTATGAACTGACCACCACAAGATTGTGACCAATGCTTGTAAAAAGGAAGGTGAGGTCATAATGAGAAATTAATCAGGATTAAATATTTTTTTTCCAATATCAAGGTGTTCAATGTTGAACCCGACAACAACAATATATTATAGGTATTTCTTGCTGTGATCAACCTTTGAACTTTATCCTTTGGGAAGTACTTGACAGGGGATGAAAGAGAGAGAGAGAGGGGGGTGAAAACATCGTATTGTATTATTTCTCTACACCTGGGATGGTTTCAGTTTATGGTTAATGCACTTGGCCCACATTTTCAGGTGTACAATTTTAAGGTCTAGCTTGGCTTCTTCTCTGGCCGTCACACACACGGAGGGAGGATGTTGTTTTGGCGACATTGTTTTAGTCGGATCAAAGAAAATATGGAAAAAAAAACTTGAATAGGGTCTTGAGACTCTGGGCTGGGTAGAGACCTCATTCACCTTGGACAACATCTGGTTCGAGCTAGGACCCATCGAGAGACGACGGGGAAGGTTTCGTTGGTTGTTGTTGTTCAAAGATCGAGGACAAATCTCCACGACGGATGTCTCCAGACAAGCGATTGAGAGAACTCTCTCTCTCACTCTCACTGGCCAATCACCCTTGTTGGTTGTGGTGGTGGTGGTGCTTTTATTTGCCTCCTGCTTTAGGAAAACAGTTCGCGCCAAAAGAGCGAGACAGCTAGTCCCCTTCCAAGAAGAACCAAAACAAACAAATCGACATATTGCGTGCCATCAATTGGAGAAAGCGTTTTTTTTTTGTTTTTTTTTTTGGCGCGCAGATGTTCTCTTTCCCTTGGGTTAAAAAAAAAATTAAAGCCCAATGAGAGGGCTTAAGTTGCGGCCTTGTTGATCGCATGCACCGCACTAAATTTTCTCATCATCTCCATCCATTCAACTCTGAGAACGCGCGCGCGCGCGTTTCACAAACAAGAGCTTTCCACAAACTCTAGTACCCTCTAGCCACCCTCTTCTTTTTTTTGTTTTCCTCCCAATTTGAAACACAGGAAACATATTACATTCCCCTCTCCCGTTTCTCTTTGATCAACTATTTCAACTCAAGCGAAAAAGTTTTACAAAAGAAGAAATTCCCTCCAAAAGTTTTTCCTAACCAACGAACGAGAATTGGCGCCAAATTCTTCTCATATGCTTGCTCAGAGAGAGAGAGAGAGAGAGAGAGAGAGAGAAAAGAGCAACCGAATTATTCAACAACAACAAAACTGTATAGTTGTGGTGGTTGTGCGAATGCGGGAGGGAGAATTGTTGAACCATCACCATAAACGCTCGTCCACTTCATTGTATACAAACAGAAACGCACATGGCACACACACACACACACTGTGAATTCATGAAATGGAGGCAACACAACGTTGTGTGGCTGCTCTGTTCGGGGGGTATAAGGCCAATGAAGAATGGAATGTTGTTTGTTTTGTTGTTGTTGTTCCCATTTCGCTCTCATTCGCTTAAACAACACAAACATTCGGTCATATGGTTTTCACTTCTCCACGCACATCAACAACAACAAAAAAACAGCTCCACCCATCAATCAACATCAACTCCACTGAAGTTGGCTGGCTGATTCAGGAGTTTGTTTACGTCTCTTCTCTTAAAAAAAAAAAACTTGGCTGCTGTTGCTGCTGCAGCTCTACCACTACAACACCGTCATCATCATCATCATCATCATCGAACGTCAATTGTGTGCGTCAAAGAAAGTTTTTTTTTTCGCTTTAAAAAATAAATAAATAAACCGGCAGATGATAGTGGCATTGAATTAAGTTATTTCAAAAAAACAAAAAAAAACCTACCCGAACAAAAAATCCCGTATTTTTTTTTGTTGTTGTTGAAAACGCATGCGCACTTGTCTGTCTTCGTAGAAAATGCCGCATTTTTTGTTGTTGTTGTTGTTGATGGCGGTAGTCAATGGAAACACACACACTGCTACATCGCAGCAGCAACATTGAAAAAAAAAAAATTCGTTTGTTTTGGTGGTGGTGGTGGTCGGTCAGCTGCCTAGTTAGTCAGCGCTAGTCTGCGCCTCCCTCCTGCGCGACTCCTCAAAACAACAACAACAACAACAAAAAAAGCGCGGGCATTTTTTTTTTTCCCGCTCTCTTTCTCTCACCATTGTTATGGCCAACACACACACACAGACAGTGCACAGTGCCACTACCATGAACATATTCGAATGACAACAACAAGCAAGTCTATAAATGTTTGTGCTTGACATGTCCACCAGTTCAATTGGTGAGTGTTGCGTGTTTGGAGCGTTTCTGTGTGCGCGTTCGTTTATTTGTTCGATAGTAAAATTGCTTCGTTTGTTTTTCCAAAAAAAAAAATATTTATGCTCTCAACTCACACTTGAAAAAGAAAATTTTTATCTGTGTTTAAAAAAAGTTCCAAATGGATCAGTTTTTTTTCTGACAATAAATTTGCTCAATTCACAAATAAAGTTATAAAAAAATTTTTTTTTTTTTTTTTGTGCTGAGTGATTGACCCCCTCGCTCGCCTCTCCTCTTTCTGCTGTTCTCTTGTTGAGAGAAAGTTTACGCGCCAAACTTCATTTTCGTTTCTCGACTCTAGCTTGTGTTTCTTCAATAGAATATTCTTGTTTGTTTTGTTTGTTTGTTTTTTTTTTTTTACCCTCGAAAATCCGAAGGATACAAATGTGTGCCTGTAATTTTTGTTATAAATATTTGATCAATTTATCTACTGAAAATAGTTTCAATAATCGAAAAATCGAATCAAAAAAATTTTTATCACCAATTTGGGTCATCATTGTTCATCGCCCAGTACAAATGTTGAACCACTGTTATCACCAACTTGTTCCAACAAGAGACTATTTAACCTTCTAGTTGATTTCTACACCAAACCAAAACAGCAACATTGTTCCAAGAAAGACAATTCTCCTCTTGAATCGAATTTGGTGATCAATATGGTGCATAATACCACCAACACGACGACCACCACAACCACGGAGACAGATATGACGGATCTTGTTTCAATATCGGATCCATCGACGACAATCGTGAATTTGTCCACCTTCTCGTCGCCATCATCATCAGCATTGAATTCACCATCAACCTCGCCTCCCCTAACCTCCAACCTCTCTCCGATGCACCACCACCTTCAACATCAAAAGTATCTGATGAATTCGTTTAAGGATGAGCACCTTATTTTAATACCGCCATCATCATTATCATCGTCAACTTCTTCAACGACGACGATAATATCCTCATCCCCATCCTCTTCGGGCCTTTCCAATTCATTTAGTTGTATGTTGGGCCATAAGGCTTGTTTCTCCTCTGGTCATCATCTGTCCGCCTCCTCATCCTCCTCATCATCGTCATCTGGTTTGTCTTCGATATTGTCATCGAAAAACTCTTCGGCGGTATTGTCATCCTCCTCCGCCTCATCATCTGGTTCATCTTCGGCTCAATCGTCGACCTTGTCTCAACGTCGACCATACCAACAACATTCATTGTTTCATCATTCGCAGCCATCATCGATATCGAACAATCTTAACGGATCATCCTCACTGTTCGCCTCCCCTCCTCCACCACCACCTCTTCCTTCACATCATCATCCATCATTTTTGAATCAACAACAACAACCGATCCAACATTATTTCTCTCAACATCCTCATCATCATCGAAGTCATTCGCCATCGCCGACGATCATTGGTGGACAATCGAATAAAAATCGTTTGACATTGTTGAATCAACTGCAGCATCAGCAGTTGAGTGTTTCACCATCATCCATCAATAATTCATCATTTTTGTCTTCATCTTTGTCATCATCATCTTGTTCGTTGTCTTTGGTTCGAAACGATCGAATCCGACCGATGCGCGAATCAAGCAATACCACAACAACAACAACACCTCCAATGATGATCAACAACAATTCATTGGCCTCTTCACCATCATCATCATTACCGACGACGATGGCGGCATCATCTCCACCACCACCATCATCATCATCAACAACAACAATATCGTCGTTGTCGTCGATCGTCAACAACAACTATTTAATAATAAACAATGATAATCGAAATTCATTTCTGCATCAGCAGCAACAACAATCGATTATTAACAACAACAACATCAACAGCAGTAGCATCATAAATCCACCAAACAGCAACATCATTGTGAATATTACGAATAATCTCAACAACAACAACAGCAATACAACGTCCAATTCGAACACCAACAACACCAATAAGCCACCATTTCATTTACCATCGATCCTACATCAACAATCGTATCCGTTTCAAACCCAAAATCTTAACATACCAAAAGATAGTGGCGGAGGTGGAAATAGTAACAACAATCATCATCAAGGAAACACCAATAATTATGGTAAGTGTTAAACCTTGGGAAATCCTTCGGTATTCTTTCAATCAAATAGATGATCAAAGGGCCCTCTGGTCATTCGCCAAATGAAAGAGAGGTTTCTGGTTATTTTTTTGGTAAAACATTCGGAATATTATTGTGAATCATGTGTGTTTGTTTGTTTGTTTGTTTGGTTGGTTGGTGTTTGATTGATCGACTGAATGAATCAATGTTTTCATTGTGTGTAGTAGTGGTGAGCATGTAATGTCTCACTGTGTGTGTGTGGTTTGGTTGAGGAAAAAATGTGAACGAACGTTCACAAATCAAATGAATGAACTGGCAATGAGCAAAACAGAGAGAGAGAATTTTCTTCATCTCGCTGGCGCGCGCGCATCTCACTCATCAAGAATCTTTCCTCAGCATCCCAGCATTGGGGTTGAGAAGAAGTTTATGGTTGTTGTGGTGGTGGTGGTGGTGGTGGAAACGCTTCTTCAGTGTCAAAACCAAACTCGACTGAAGAACCCGAGTGGATTGAGAGAGTGAGAGAGAGAGAGACAACAACAACACAGTGATAATGAACCCTGAACGCGACCTACCGACCTACCATCTCTCTACACACACTCTTCCCCAAAAAGCTGACGATCCACCCTCCGCAATTCCCGAAAAAATAAATTGTCGCCGCTGTTCGGCGGCTGCTGCCGCTGCTTCGGGTATATCTTGAAGAAAGCTCTGAGGTCATCGAGCTCACTCCCGAGGTTGTGATCTCTGTGTGTATGTGCCTGTCTGTCTGTCTGTCGGTCGGCCGGCCGATCGGTTTGCTGCAATATAATTTTTTTATGCAGCCGTAGAGTGCAATAACATATGTACTCTGAGACAGAGAGAGAGAGAGCCAACGCCAAACAATCGATCATCGATGCTTTCCACCAGAAAAAAAAACTGTTTTTTTATCTTTAGTTGACCATTGCCAACAACTTCCGTTTTCCAAACATTGATCATTTGAAATAGGTTGAATGGACCCAATAGAGAAGGACCCAGTTTAGTAGAAAGTCATTAAGCTGCTATACCGATCATCATTGAAATAACCCTTTTTTATGCCAACATTTAATCCATTTTTGAACAACAATCAAATCAAGCCGCCAGAACAACCGACCAGTCGAATCAGTTTCTTTTGTCAGTCAGAAAGCCTAAAAAAAAAAAAACACCATTAACCAGCAGCCAGTCAGCCTAAACAACCAAAGCCAGCCTAATAGTAATAATAATAGTCTATTAGATTGTCTGGTTGTTAGAGGTCTTTCGCACCACCAAGATACACAACCAGAAGAAGAAAACTTTTTTTTTCAACAGAGAGAAAGATTCTTGCCAATTCTCGGTAGTAGTGCTGTGATGGTGGCGCCCGTGCAATGCAATACAAATACATACACCACATTATGATAATATCTGTGCTATGATACCACAGAATCATTCAATCTATTACAACCGGATAGCTCTAAGCCAAACAAATTTGGCTTAACATTTCGGATTTTTTTTTTAGTTTACTTTAAACTGGATCGATTTCCAATCGATGATAGCAACCATCACCATTGGTTGTCAACATGATATGATGTGACAATTTTTTTTTTTTCTATTTGTCTTCTCAAAAATATCCCACTTATTTAATCTGATCAATCAATCAGGTAGATCAGAGATAGAAATGGAACGCGGGTTTTTTTCTCTCTGTTTAGTGCGTGTGGCGCCTAATTTTTGGTTGAAACAAAAACCCGCATTTTAATCTTTGTTTTTTTTGGATTTCTCTCTCTCTCTCTCCCTGGTTGCTCTCAACGAGAGAGAGAGAGACGCAACACACATTTATTGCTTATTTTACATTAATTGGATAGATAGATTTTTTTTTTGGTTTTTTTTGATATTAAAAACCACCATTTTTCATTGCATTATAATGATGGCTAGAATGATTATTAGTTGGCGCCAGACGCCCGGAGTCTGTTACGTCGCGGCGCCTGTCTCATTTGACGCCTTTATACCTTGTGACGACGTTGTTGTTTGATGATCAGAATTTGCCTGCAGCAACATCAAAACAACAATCAACAATGTGTGTTCTTTATTTTTTGAAAGATTTACCTGTGTTTGTGTGTGTTTCATATCAGCCAGGTAAACGGTGTGCTTGTGCCGGGGTGTTTACTTAGCCACTGTGTTTATTTTAAAACATCCCGAATCCTTGCTCTGATTTTGTTTCCTCTTTTTTTTTTTTTTTTTTGGTTGTTGTCTTCTAGAAGCGCGTGTCTTGCGCCGCTGCTTCTAGAAGAAGCAGTTTTTTTTTTTGAAAACACACAGC
The DNA here is from genome assembly GCA_034190945.1 of Octodonta nipae. Taxonomy (NCBI): domain Eukaryota; kingdom Metazoa; phylum Arthropoda; class Insecta; order Coleoptera; family Chrysomelidae; genus Octodonta; species Octodonta nipae. Next base: position 17,458 of record JAVLUE010000064.1, on the reverse strand, counting down.
ACATTATTTTTCAAATGTCATTGCGCATCATTTGATGCGAACGAGCCAGTCGTCTTTGAAAAAAAAGCACGGTTTCAACTTTGAACTTTGAAAAGAATGTCATTGGAAATTTGCACGTCATTCATTCTTTCCGATAGAGAGAGAGAGAGAGAGAGAAGTCAAGAGAGTTCTGTTTGTAATGGGCTTGTAATTGAGTTGGCTTAATTTTGTGTGTAATTCAATACCGTTTAATATTTTAACACACACACACGGTGTTCATTTAAAGTTTTTTGGAAAACCAAATATTTACACGACCTAGGGGCTTAATTTCTACGAGTTTCCGAATGAAGGACTCTGTTTGAAATTCATCCCAACCTCTCTCTCTTTCTCTATCGGATCATCATCGTAAAACTTTTTCAAATAAGTTTTCGATTGCCAATCGGCGGCCAATAGACAGAGAGAATAGGCTTCCATTGAAAGAATCGGGTCCTTTGAGAAATGAAGAAGAATTGAATAAATTTTGGTTCGATTCATTATATGTGTGTGTGGTTAGAAAACGCTGGGATTTCCTTCTCATCACCACCCAGTACATCTCCCTACCAGAGTTTTGTTTCTATTGAAAATTTCTTAGATTAAAATTATCTTCAAATAATATTGGTCAAAGTTCACCAAAAAGGTTTTTACCAAGTGTTAGTGTGTTTTCTTTGTTTATTTGGAATGAAGAGATGTTTGGATATTGTTGGGCTGTTGTTTACGCATCGATCGCTTTTATCAAGCGTCAATTTTCACACTTTTGAGTTTCGTTTGTTCGTTCGTTCGTTCGTTCGCTTGTTTGTTCACTCGTTTGATCATCATCCATTTGGTCTCGTGATCATTATCATCATCATCCCAATTGTTCGAACAAACACGAGCGCGCGCACACACACACACACACAAACCGATTGATTTGAATCGTTTGCGCGTTGATGTACTAACAAGCAGCATCATGATCAATCCGCTCTTCTATTGCAGTTGATTCGATATTTGAGATGTGTTCAAAACACAATCCCATATGACTCACAACAACAACAAAAAAAACCAAAGATAGGGTTGATAACGGGTGTTTTTAAGCCAAAGGAAAGAAAAACAAAAAAACAACCGCTTAACCACTTTACGCATTTGCCCGAACTCAGTTCGGGCATGCATAGCGTGAAAATTTGCGATTGCCCGAACCCAGTTCGGGCATGAATAGGTACTTAATAATAATAAGTAATATTTAAAATAGTTTTAAAATAAAATAATAGGTGCTTTAAGTGGTTAATAATCTCAACCAAATGGAGATTAAAAGTGCCCATTTGAAGGAAAAAAATCATTCTCATCATCTTTATCTGACACACACACAGACAGAGTGTTTTCTCCTTGTTGGTTCCGATCAATAGAAATCAACCATCATCAGTTTGTTTGTTTTTTCAAAATCCAATGGGAGATGAAGAGAGAGAGAGAGAACGAGGAAAATTTCATTCTCAATGATTGAAATTTTATTTTTTTGTTGTTCTATCCTCTAACACAACATCACAAGATTTTTTATCAAACCCGCTAGAGAAACTGATTAGGAGGAAAAATTGTTTTCTTTCTATCAGAAAAAAAAACTCGATAGTTCAATTCAATCAATCTGTGTGTGTGTGTGTGTGTGTGAGACTTGTCACTTGTCTTGTGATGAGGATGATGATTTTATCAATCAAGGGAATAGTCATGTTGTTTTTGTGAGAATTCTTCCATTAGAGTACACACACACACACACACACACAGGGTCTCTTTCTCTGGTATGGGTTTAATCTTTTTTCGAAGAAGTCGTCGTTTTAATTAAACACCAGCACCTTGATCAAATGTTAATGAAAGTTTGTTTTTTTTTTCCTTATGAGATCAGCAAGATCATTTCACAACAGTGTTGTCAAAATGATTTGTCAATCAATGGAATAAAATGAGCTAATTTTAGAGCAAAACTACAACAGCCGTCCAATTATGACGGTATATATATAATCAATGAATCTATTTACAAATTCAATTTAAAGAATCTATATGTTGGTGTAATTCCAATTAAATGTTTAATTCAATGTATGTAAATGTTTTCTTGTTTCTTGTTATGCTCTCAACAATCACAAACGAATGCAGTTGATAATATAAAAAAAAAATCATCGCCATATCACACTTATAATGAATAAAAACATTGAGAACAATCGAGATTTAAATGTCAAATGATTATTTCCGGAGAGCCTTAATCCACTTCAGAGAATATGAAGAGATTCTGTTGTTTCAAAAGCTTAACAATGTTTCCATCACTAGAGGAGAGCCTAAATTTTTTTTTTTCAAAAACACACACACTAAAGACAATCTGTGTATTTGATGTCTGCCTGATTGCTGCCTGGCAGTTATGCACCTCAATCAATGTCGTTGTCGTCTTCCAACGAAATTTTTTTTGAAGCGCTCGCGCGACATTCGGCAGTCACCAGAAAGATCGTTAAGAGTTGTTTGTTTTGTTGAAATGCAAACAAATCTCTTACAGCAACTGGCAAGAAGACACAATGATATTGCATTTGGTAAACAATGCGGATGATTTGTCTTCCTAAAACAAACCCCGAATATGAATCATTCACCAAGAATATGTTTTAAAATGTTTTTCGTTTAATGAAATCAAATCGGAACAAAAAAATTGAAAGCAAGCCTTAGCAAAAGAATGCAATTCTGTGGTGCAAAAACCAGCCGGGTCTTTACACCTGCTGTGTTTCGAGGTGAAGAATGTGTGTGTGTGTTAACCCATTATTGGGTTGAACAAATTCTTCAAGTTCGACGGGTATTTCAATAAATGCAATCAACAAGTCATTGTGTGTGTGTGTGCGCGCTCAACCAACAATGTTTCAACAAAAGAAGGCCGATCGTTTATTATTACCAAATGGAATGTTAATTGATCTGTTTGATGAGTTTTTCGCCTACTGTAAAAGGAATTTGAGGAAGATAGGAAAAAAAACGCGCCAAACCAACTCTCTAAACACACCCAATTCTTGGTTTAAAAATAGAGCCAACCACTCTACACATAGGCCCTTTCCCACACAGTGTTTTAAGACGCGTTGAGCCATTCATTAAGTCGCCAATTAAACAGCCACGACGACGACGACAACCTTAAGTCAAATCGAACTTTTCCCTTTCTCTCACACACACACACACACAAGAAGCGTTAGATCGAACTTGAAACAACACACCGAGAGTCAGTGTCAATCCCATTCAATGAATGTGAGCGGTGGTGGTGGTGGTGGTGGTGGTCGTTTGTTTTTTTTCTAAAATATAAAGCGACATCATTTTCGAAATTCCTTTTTCTTGTTGTTGTTGTTGTTTGTGTCAAATTTTTTCCACGTTGTAACACGACAGTGTGTCATAATAGTGTTTCATGCCAAAACGTCCCAAATTTTGAGCCATTTTGTACTTTTTTTTTTTTTACCAAATGATGGCAATTATTTGCGATTCTGTTCCATTATCACAGCACAACCCTCATCAATCAACACATTTCTACTCTTCGACCTATTTGATTGAAAGAATACAAAAATCCTCGCCACAGGGCAACGATAGTCAAACTTATGGTTTGCCACAAACCTCATTTCCAAAGAATTTTAAATTTAATTTAAAGGTTTTAATAATTTTCTTTTCCACTGTTTAGCTCGATCTCGTGAGTACTTTGAACGTACCTATTCAGTGCAAAACATTCTTGGTCGCGGAGGTTTTGGTACCGTTTTTGCTGGAACTCGTATCCGTGATAGCCTACCAGTAAGTTCTTGCTTCATTCTTTCATTTTGAGAAAAAACTTTCTATAAAAAAAAAACTTTCTAAAAATACGTGCAGGTTGCAATAAAGCATATCAAACGTGGCAATGTGACAAGTTGGGACCAATTGAATGGTCGACAAGTACCAATGGAAGTTTGTCTGCTGGAGAAGGTGGCTCACCTGCCTGGTGTCATACGAATGTTGGATTGGTTGGAGGATGCGACGGCGTTCATCATCGTCATGGAACGTCCCGTCAATGCCAGGATCTGTTTGATTTTATCACCGAACGTGTCGTACTTGATGAACGGATGGCCAGATTGTTTTTCCGTCAGGTTGTCGAGACAATAATGTCATGCCATAAATTGGGTGTCTGCCATCGTGACATCAAAGACGAGAACATCTTGGTCGACATGCAAACCCTATCACTGAAACTGGTTGATTTTGGTTCTGGTGCCTATCTCAAAGATACCGTCTTCACCGACTTTACTGGTAAGTCTTGTTTTTTTTTTTTTTTTTTCCTCCAGCATTTTTAAATGTTTGACATTTTTGTATCGCCCAGTTTCGAAAGTTCAGTTAGCTAGCTTTAGAAAGCAAAAATCATCTCCTTAAAACCTTGATTAGTCGGTGTAGTGTCTCGCCTGTTTGAGCGCTTTCATCATAGAAACACACATTAATCAATCACATTGCTTGTGTGTGTGTGTGTGTGTGTCAAGTTCCAAGAAAAAATTCCCTGGGTCTGTGTTGTTTCAATTTTTGAAGACATTTTCCCAAACAAGACCATGAAATGAGATTAGCATGATGACAAACATTCAATCTAATGTTGATAAATGATGATTTTTTTTTTTAAAAAAGCTCAACTGAGATGTCATCGACTGACTAGGCATCATCCATGACCCTCACGCACCTGAACTCACATATCAATCTGACAGCTGAGCGTTCGAGAGAAAGCATCTCTTTGTCTTCAAAACCGTTAGTGAAAAAAATAGAACAATTTTTTTCGCTGCATCAGGTGTTTAGTTTGTTTTTCTAAAAAAAAAAAAAAACAGGTGTTTACAGGTGTTATTCCCTGTGTGCGCGCGCGCAATGTGTCGGGCCAATTTTTTGTATGTTCAAATAGCGAGAAAAATTTCACTTTCCATACTAAAGTTTTTTTTCCCCTTCGTAAAAAAAAAGTTATTCGTAAATTTCATGAGATAATTTCATTATTATCAAGCTAAATACTACGCAAACAAACACACACACATTGTTTTGACCTTATTTGCCCATTGACGCCCCGCCACCACCACCACCATCACCGCTTCGATCTTGTTTGAGTCGGATTTTTGTTTCGGAAAAACAAGATAGTCGTTCATAGAAGACGTAACACGACAGAGACAGAGAGAGAAACAACTTTTTTTTCTATTTATTATTGAATTAATGCGCAACAAATCAGACTGTCTGTGTTGTTGAAAGTGTTGTTCGAAAGAATTCCACCTTCAATTTAGGCAAGAAGAAAAAAAAAAATTGAAACATTGAATCAGATTTATACTGTACACGAATCTCTAGTTCTAGTTTAATTGAATAAATATGCCTTTCCAATTGGAACAAACAAGCGAAACAATTACCGTTATATATGAATAATTTGTATTCAAATTTTACCATCAAGGTGTGTTTGTGTATTGAGTTTTTTGTTTCTGTTTTGCTTGATCTGAGACAACTAGCCTCAACAAACACAGACCCAAAGCACGAAAAGAATCAATGAGAGATTTGCTTTTGAATAACTGATTAACTTTCTTTCTTTCTTCCCTTTGTTTGATTTTGAATGAAGGTTCATTTAAATAACAATAACTAGATGATCAGCTAAGATCATGGAGAGTTGTATGTCCACTCTCCATTCATTCATTTTGTACGAAAAAAAACATGAAACTGATTCTCAATTATGGACACAGTGTCCATGTGTGTGTGTGTGTGTGTGGGAAAATGAATGAGCGTAAATCAACCTGAAACAGACACGGCTTGTGTGTGTGTGAAACAACCAGTGAACTATTTATCTAGTAACGAGGTTTAAACGAGAGATTGAAAGGTAATGGTGGTGGTGGTGGTGGTGGTAATAGTACGGATATGGGCACCTTGTTGCGCTAGCTCTCTTTCTCTCTTATGGCGTCGATTCCGCATTCCACGATCATCGTCCACTCAACATACTTCATGTTATCGTTAGCTGTTTTAAATTAGGCGCCATTTTTTTCTTCAAAAAAAAAAAAAAAAAATCTTTTTTTCTCTTTTTTTCTCGTGTTTCATGTGACGCCTGACATAGAAATGAACCCCGTTTTGGGAGAACGTCGTCGTCGTCGTCTTCTTCGTTGTTTTTGTTGTGAGCGCACCATCATTCAAAGATTTTTGCTCAGAATCAGTTGTTTTGCTCTCATTTTTATCTTGCAAAAGCCGAAATGCTATTGTCTGTGACTCTGTGTCACATGACTGTTCTTTTTTCTAGTACACAAGAGAAGCCCAATGCGAATGAATGAATGAAAGAGAGAGAGAGAGAGAGATCTGTCAATATTGCATTTGACCGATATACTTTATCTATCTTGGTGTGTGTGTGCTCTAAACTTGGAATTTCGAAATTTTCACTTTTCCACTAGAGCTGCTTCGTTCTCCTTTCTAGAAAAAAATTTCGATGTTGTGAATGGAGTTTTTTTTTTTGTAGTAAAACTACAAACAATCGCGCTTACAGTGAAGTGGAGAAGCAGTGGAGATACTCTTGAAGCCTGTTTGGGAAAGGCGCAACCTACACATTTCCGATCTGAAAATTGACATTAGTCTTTAGTCTGGTTGGTTGGTTGGTTAGTTAGTTTGTTGGTTTTCTATGAATGAACGCCATTGACTCAATCAATGAATGAATGGACGAACACGTCAATAACGGAAAAAAAGTGTCAAGTTTTTTCTCTAGTGTAAGAGTTTCATTCGAGATTTCCTGTCGTGTCCATTAATGTAGTTAGAGCACTAGAGAGAGAAGGGTTTCCTTCATGACACAGGTTTCCCATCATCGATATTTCGATGTGTGGAACATGCAACAGCATCTCAAAATAATTTTAATGAGAATAAAGTTTTTGGAGAAGATTCTCAAAAACTTTCTACATGGAGCGCGCCTACCCATTAATCGTATCATTATATTTTTTCCTTTAAACAACTTCTTCTTTTCATTGTTTTGAACAATTCGAAGAATGGCACAATACTTGTGCCATTCTTCGAAATCTTAATTTTGGCTCAGATTGAGATTTAGGCTAGAAGTGAGGAGGTGTCATGTCCAACCACCAACCGGATGATTCTTTAGAATTTTTTTTCCCGTTTACCCAACAACATTTCCAATGAATCTATTCTAAGTGAAATGGCATGATGAAATCATCGTCTTAATAATTTTTCTCAACAGAGATGTGCAATGTGCGTTTTTTACGTTCTTTATTGTATTCAATGCTGTTGTTGTTGTTGTTATTGTTATTCTCTCCAAAATTTGACATTTAAAAAAAAAACTTGAAGCTCTCACAACAGGAAAAAAAACCATCCTGATGATTCAGAAGTGTGTGTGTGTCTGCCTCTCTCTCTTCTCTCTCTCACTCTGCGTGTGTTTCAATGTTTCGTTCAATAAACTACGGGCGCCATTCATTGGAACCAAACGCATGCGCAATCCGTTTGTTTTGATCTCTTTTTCTGGGGAATTTTGCTGTTTTTTGTTGTTGTTGTTGTTGTTGTTGGCGCCATTCAATTATTTTAGAGTATAGTAAGTGAAAAAACCAACAAGCAAGAAACAGCAGCTTGTGTTCTGTCAAAAGACACATTTTTTTAAAGTCTTGAAGTAACTGAATCAATGAATGAATGGAATGACTTGCCTTCCTGTCTATGAAGCTCTCCTTCTCGCAACTGTTTGTTGTTGTTGTTGTTGTTGTTGAATTGCTGTGATGTGATGTGGTGCCACACATAGACACTGAAGCAGCCTGTTTACTAAAAATGTGTGTTCTTGGTGTGTAATTTTTTTTTTTTTTTCCCAATAACATCAACACTGAACAAGAAAAAGTCATGTGATTTTTGTTGTTGCTTGCGCGCGGTTTTTTTTTTTTGTTGCATGACGACCACGACGACTAGATGCGCACAGATGTTCTCGATCGTTTCCCTTCAAACACAAAATCTGTAATGGCGTAAAATGTGGAATGTGTTTTGTTGGGAACAGATCCCGTTTGGAACTAGCCAGACCAAAGCTGGTCTCTTTTAGTTTCCTTGGTCTATTTGGCTGGTGGCTATTTGACATAAAGAAAGATTAACATGATGTCTTTGTGAGAGAGTGGTTCAGTCTAGAAAAGTTTTTTTAATACGCCGTTAATGGCATTAATGCCCTCTCTAATGTTCGGCTTATGATGAAAGAGATTTTTCAAACAGAAACGATGCTCTTAATAAGAAATATTTCAATGGCGCCTTGTTCTTCGGGCAAAAAATCCCGACTAGTCTGCCTGGTGGTGGTGGTTGTAGATTGAGTTTTGTTCCCATTGTTTCGACCACCGCACTGCCCTACTACCCGATCAAGTCGAGAGACGACTATTTTTCCTGTTGTTGTTCAGTTTAATTTGTCTGGCAAAGTGTCTGTGTTGATGGATGGAAAAATGAATAATGCCTTGAATTCTGGGTCACAGACGCACACACACCACACCTATCGAACAAAACTTCATCATCCTCCTGATGATGTTTTCTTATGATCGATGTCTATTGACACAGAGTGTTGTTCAGTCAAAAGTTGGTCATTTGATCAGTCGAGAGTGTGGCTCTTGAATTGAATTGCTGCTTGGAATTTAACCAACGGCAGAGAGTACCCGTTTTTTTGTTTGCTTGGTAGTCTCTCTCTCTCTTTGTTTTGGCGTTGGAAAAAAAATAATGTTTCCGCATAGTTCATAGTCTGCTTCATTGTTGTTGTTTGGTTGGTTGGTTGGTTGGCGTGTTTTTTTTTTAAAGAGAAAATGGGATTCTCTCTGTGTGTGTGTGTGACCGACCACAACAACCACGGATAGATAGTAGGAAAAATATTCCCGGCTTCTTCATGACCAGTTTTTTTTGCTCGATGGCGCCAAGTTGCTCTGCCAGCCACCAAAGCGTCGTCGTGTTTCGAATAGAAAATTCCCGGCGTCTCTCTTTTTTCTATAATGTTTTGATGTGTTTCGTTTGTCGTTGTTGTTTGTGACAAGCGCTCGGCGCGCCGTTCACTTCACGTTCCAAACGTTTTCCGCTCTGAGCGTTTATTTTTCGTTTGTTTTTATTCCTCTGCTTAAATCTATCCATGTCTATTAAAAATAATGGCCGTTATTTTCTAGCATTATCCATTATTTTTTCTTGTTGTTATATCCCCAATAGACATAACCAACCGAAGTGTATATATAACCAATGTGTAATAATGGTCTCTCTTGCTCGCTCGGTGTGTTCTTTTTCTGATGAATGATTCGAAAGTGCCATTCCACTGTTTCATTCATTTTATTCAACAACAAAAAAAAAAACGGCTAAATAAAACCGGCGCCCATTACACAAACACAGACAGACAGACTCGGATGATTATTAGATCTTAAGAAGATTGAAAAACAAGAAAAAAAAGCAGGACACTTGAGAACAAGCAAGCAAGTGTGTGAGAGAGAGAAATACCTCGGTGGATTTTCGGCGGGCGTCTCGCTTGTTTTTGTTGTTGTTGTCGGGATTTACAGTTAACAAACGCCGTGCCGGTTTTTTTTTCCCAAATAGTTTTCGCTGAAATAATAGGAAAAAAGGCCCTACCTGTCTATTGGCCTAATAATGGAAAAAATAATAAAAGAAAAAAAAAATCGAAAAGAACACACGACACCACATTCCTATAAAAAAAAACTGAATGATTTTCTTTTTGTCTGTCTACCTGTCTCATACCTGTTCGAATTCCAATGTTTTTTTGTTCGTTCGTTTGTGTGTGTGTGTGTGTGTGTGTGTGCCCGTCACACTTTAAGTCATCCATAGGATGATGATTTAAACAAATCTCTCTTTTTCTAGCCAAAGGTATATTTGTTTTGGCGTTTTTTTTTTTAAACAGAACAAACAAGTTCATTGTACACCCAAGTTCAATGTGTTTTTCCCACGACCAGGGGTTTTCCTTTTGGTTTTACTCAAATTGATTGGTTTTCTATGAAATTAAAAAAAAAAAAAACCACATTCAACTAAAAAATTATTAGATTGATTAAAAATTTTTTCGTTTTTGAATTAGGTACTCGATTGTATTCACCTCCCGAATGGATCAACACAAATCGTTATGATGGGTCGGCGGCCACTGTTTGGTCGTTGGGCGTTCTACTATATGATATGGTGTGCGGAGATATACCTTTCGATGATGATGATCAAATAATCAGCGGCCGAATACGTTTCAAGCGAACCGTCTCTGAACTGTGCTCAAATTTGATTCAAAAGTGCCTGGCCTACAATCCTAGTGATAGGCCTTCGTTGGAGGAGATTTTGATGCATCCTTGGTGTACGGCCAAGTCGAATTCATCGCCGACGCCCAATGTTGACATACCGAACGCTGGTCAACGAATATCAACATCAATGTTTGGTAACAACAATGGAGGTGGTGGCGCCAGCAATGGTGTCGGCCTTCACCGGTCTTCAGTTTCTGTTTCGGGAGCTGAGTCCTATTCCTCCCCTGGAAGCAATCCTGAATCGCCATTTTTTGGTACCGGTGCAACTGCGGCTGCTGCTGCTGCGGGCAGATACTAGTCTCTTCTGTTCACGAATACATCTTCATCGAATCTTCTTCTTCTTGAAAATAAATTCTCAACCACCGGACAACTTCTCTCCAGTGGTCTCTCTCCCTAAACATGGTTGTTTTTTTTTTTGAGAAACTTTCACCTGTGCTCATATCAGAATAACCGTTTGCATTCTGAGATTAACATCACATCCATTCCACATGAGCTCACCAACCACCCATACAAACAAACAAACGCGAATTTCGAAACAGATAATTGCATTATGGGAATAGAATTTTTCTCTTTTCCCTATAATGTACCTTGTAAATATAGGTTATAATCTTTTAAATTTATTTCTTGTCTTCTTTTTTCTTTTTTTTTTTTTAATTAATTGATTTTTTGTTTGTTTGTATTTATTATGAATGAATTGAATGAGTTGCAATTCTCTTGTCTCCATTGGTTCTATAGAATGAGAGAGAATCCATTGATCTTTGATAAATTTATTGAACCACACAACACAATACAAATAGACACCCAAAAACTGAACCACCACCACAAGAGCTAGCTGTTCCAAATTTGAACCAAACCAATTTTTAGTTTCTCAACATTTAGGTTTTCCAAAAACTTTTCTCTTTTCTTTTTTGATAAACAAGAAAAAGGCTCCAAGAGCTGAAAATTTTCAACAACAAACAAAACAAATATCAACAGTTATCTGACCAAACACACCCGAATAGTCAACCAAAGTTGATAACACGCCAGTTTTCTAGTACAAAACACCATTTTACAATGTTGTTGTGCCCACAGTGTTTGAATCATCACACACACACACACACACACACAACCCTTCCCATTGTACAAGCGCAATTTTCCTGGAACAGAGTACAAAGATAATTGTTTCCTAAATTTTGATTGAACCCCAAAAAACAGAATAACCCCAAAATTTTTCCAATGGTACAACTTTCTTTTATTTTTTTTTCTTATTAATCCAATGTATTCGTTTGATTTGTTCAACATCAAGTTCAAACCAATTCTGGTTTAGCAAACCATAAAACACCCAAACACACCTCCAAAAAAAAAAAATTGAAAAATCCAAGATTTTGTTTGTTTGTTTTTTTTTTTTTTTTACACTTTCCAAACACTGAAAGGGGTTTTCAAGCCTCAACCAAACGTTTTTTTAGTTAGTTTTCCACTTAGTTGTTGTTGTTGTTTTTTCTTAAAACATTAACAATATGGCTCACCTGAATGTACAAGAATTCAAGAAAAAGCAAAAAACAAATACAATTTGTAATCAAAAAAATTTGATTTTTTTTTTTTTGTTCTCTTTTGTTACCTGTAATTATGATTTTTTTTTTGTATACCTGAGTGGAACACACCACCCTCGATTCATTTTGATTCAACATTTTCATTCTATGATATATTCTCTCTTTGAAAAAATATCAACACATACACACACACACAGGAGACACAAAGCAAAAATTTGATAAAACACACTCTTCTTCACCGTTCGTCGTTCGTTCATTCATTTTTGTTGGGAGAAAAATATTTATTTCAAATCAAACACGACAGTTTTGTAAAGTGTTCCAACCTATTCCTGAATTCATGTTTTCTTTTTATTCTTTTTCTTCTCATCAAACAACACTATGAAATTATAACTAACAAGAATTAAATAGAGAATGAAGATGAGCTTATTTATTTATGTAATTTATATTACACACCATTTATCTTATTATTATTATAAACACATTGTATTGTATAAACCAAACATCTATTTGAGGAAAAAAAAAATTCAAATAATTGAAAACAAATTTATTATGATTCTTGATGATTTATTTATTTATTTATTTAATTAATTTATGATAAATATATTATTAAAAAAAATAATAATAATAATCAATGAAATAAAAAAAATAAATAAATAACATAAATATTTATATAGTAAAATAATTATTATAATTTATATTTAAAAATAAAATTTTGACAATTGAAAAAGCTATCGATTTCTCTTTGAAATGGGAGTTTTCTTGGAAATGAGGAGATTGCTGAATTCTGAAAATGATAATGTCATCAGGCAAACCTGAGGTAGTTTGAATGCCAACAGCGAGTGATAAATTTATTTACGGTTTAAGCATGTATTTTTTTCGGCACTGAAGCAAATTTTAAAAATGATGATAATGAGAATTACTCATTATTAGCCGTGTTATGAAGAATAAATTAGACTTTTTTTTGGCCTTTTGAAGTGTGTGTGTGTGTGTTCCTTAGCGTAAAACAATTTAAACGAAATCATCATATCACGGTGTTCATCATTCCAACGCACACGAAATCTCATCAGATTGAAATTAAGTTTTCTGTGTTCAAAATTCTTCTTTTTTTTTTAAATTGTTTGTTCCAATTGAAACTCTCATTCAACGTTATTTTTTTGCTGTTTTATGGTTCAAAACGAGATCTATTCTCATGATAAGATAATGAAAGGTCTGTATATTTTTAAATTTCGTTTTTCAAAGATTTTAAATTTAAGTGGCTCTAAATTTTTTTTGTATTTTTACTTGCTTGATTAATTAATCATTTTCGTTTGTTAATCTGGTTCAAAACAGGAGTACAACACTCTTGTTTTAATTTTCTATTTGTGTGTAAAACTACAAAAAATCCGCATACTGTTTCTTTAGAAAACTCGAGAATATATTTCAACTGAGAGATTGTGTGTTTCAATGGGCTGGCTAGTTAAAATGGATGCTGTTGAACTCATAGAACTCGAATTTTTTCGATTCAAAATCGATGGTTGTTCCGGAACGAAACAAAAAATGTTAAATTTTAATTCAATTTTTCAGAGGAAGAAGAATTTTCCTAGAAAATAATCCTTTTTCTTTTTGTTTTTTTTTTTTTTGATAAAACTCTGAAGGATTCTGGCTTGTTTGTTCAATGTTTTGTTGTTGTTGTTGTTGTTTTCTGTTGGCGGTTGTTGTTTTGAAATTGATTAATTTTTTCTCAGAAAAAAAAAAATCACTTACTGCTTACTGCTCAATGCTATTAATGAATTTTGTCGTGTCGTTCTGGTCGTTTTTGGTCGGTTTTCGATTACTGTGCTTATGCTTGTGCTTTATTTATTAATAAATTATTTTTCAATCTAGTTATTTTTTTTTTTATAAGATAGTCGAAAATAACCAGAAAAAAAATTCATTATAAAATCATTAGATCGATTGGGATGCTCGTTGCCTGTTGTAGAGAAGAAGTTGGAGCGTGTGTTTTCCGATGATAACCCCAAAACAGAAACAAACACACACACACACACACACCAAGAAGATGGAGAAGAGTAACTAAAAAAACGTTAGAAAAACGGAAAGAGCATCATATCCAAGCGAAAAGTTGCCCTCTTCTGTGGTACACGTTGGTTCGCCTTGAAACTTTTCTTTCCGCTGTTTGAAATGGCACAGTTTTTTTTTTTGTTATAATTCGACTAAAATGTTTGTCGCAAAGAATCTGTATCAAGTGTTAAGTTTGACAACAACAAAAAAAACCTTTAAAATCAACTAGAAAAGTTTTATTTTAGAAGCAAAAGCCCTATTTTTGCCTTTCAAAAAAAAAAAAAATAAATAAATAAATGAAGATAAAAAACCAATTCAAGTAAAATTCTTATAAATAGGCTGTTTCAATATCATTAGGCTGATGAATTATCCGATCGCTGAATCCATGATTGGCTAAGATTTAAGCTAAGAAAAATTTTTCTTCCAATCAGTTTTTGATAAAATTTTTTGAAGGAAATATTTCTTCTATTTTCACGTTGAAATAGTTTTTTCGCTTCTAATTTCGACTTATCTAATCTTTGCCGAATAGGCTTCAAACACTCCGTAAAGTTTATTTTGATACATCAATGATTCGTAGAAATGCGGTGATTTCCTCTTTTAGTGGAAACACACACACACACACTGCTTGTCTCTGAAGTGTTGTTTCAACTCAACAGAAATCTCTCTAAACTTAAATCAGATTCAGATTAGGGGTATTGATAGGGAACCATTAATTGGTCCAAGATGTGGAATAGAAACGGTTTTTCAAACGAGTCTAGCCTGTATCGAGTGTCATTCAATTTCATTGAACGAAAAAAATTCAATCTGAAATATTTATCTTCTTGTTGTTAATGTTGGTGGTGGTGTGTGAACGATGTTCACTTGTTGCTGATTGCGTTTAAATCAAATGTTTTTTCTTAAGAAAAAAAAAACTACTTTTCCTTGCAACGTATTTCCAAGCGCAATGCATTCAAGAAGAAACGAACGAGGCAACAACTCAGATACGAAAAATATCTTAGCTTAGCAAACCTAACGAACGAACACAAGCATTTTGCTAAAATTCCACTAAAGAATTCTCCTGTTGGGAAAAGTAAATACATTTATTAATAAATTTTCATTCAAGCGCCGTCAAGGGAGAGAGAGAGAGTAAGCTGCGGGTTTTTCTATTTATCTTTTAAATATCTTCTTGGTTTCTTAGTTAATCCAATCACAAGCAAAAAAAAAAACAAAACAAAACAAGCCTAAGAAAATGGAAACAAAGTATTATGAAATGATCATTTCTCTAATCGGTGTCTGATTCTCTTGAACAAGAAGAAGAAAAAGCCTGAACAACCATTGAAATGCTTCTCTTCTTTCATAATCTCTTCTTTCGTTTGTTTTTTTTTTCAATTTCCCAATAGATATTAAATGGGTTTTTGCTTTGAAAGCTTTGGCGGTGATGGTGGTGTTTTTTTTTTTATCTCTTTCCATTTGTGTTAACAAGAAGAAGAAAATTTATTTTAAATCTTCTTGGTTTCTCTCATTGAAAGATTGGTTAGCTGGTTGATTTTTTAATCATTTTAAAAAGTTTCCTTTTTCTTGTTGTTGGAAGAAAATAAAAACAAAACCAAAAAATTCAATCCCAAATTCAACCTAAACTATGAAGCCGTTTCGTGGCAATCTAACGAAGAAGGGAAAAAAACCCCAGACAAGCAAGCCAGCCAGCCAGCTAGAAAGCAAAGAAAAATGCGGCATCAAAACGATAATTGCTGTTTGCCTTTCTCGCTTGCTCTCGCTGAGCTTCTCGCATCCATCTCTTCTCCATCCTTTATCTCTGTTCGCCGCTCCGGGCATCTCAATGTCTCCGTGCTGTGTGCTTGAGTAAGTGAGTGAGTGAGTAAGTGAGTGAATGAGAGAGAGAGAGAGAGAGAGAGAGAGAGAGAGAGAGAGAGAGAGAGAGAGAGAGAGAGAAGAGAGAGAGAGAGAGAGAGAAGAGGAGAGAGAGAGAGAGAGTAACAACACACAGCAAACAAGAAATAGCAATAACAACAACAAATAGAAAAAGATACATTACCACCAATGAGAATAAAAACAAAAAACAACGACGAACAAGATGATGAAGAAGAAGAAGAAGAAAAAAACCAAAATCATCAGTTTTCTTGACAGCCGCCGAATATCGTAAGCACTCTCGAATATTAATCAATGTCTTTCTATCTCTGTTTCTCTGTGTTTTGAATTTTATTTAAAGAGAGAGAGAGAGAGAGATGTTCACTCATTCATTCATTCATTCAATTTGAAGGGAAAAATTTTCCATCTTTTTCTTGTTCTGGTTGTTGTATAATGTGTGCGTGTGTGGTGGTATGTTCGAGTTTTATCAACCAACAAATCGGGACAAATATTTTTCTTCTTTCTTTTTTGAGATGCCCGGGTATGCATAAAACAACATGAAGATGTAACATCATTTTTGTTTCTTCTTGTTATTTTTTTTTTTTTTTTCCCATCAAATCAAACAGAGATGTAATAATGTAAAATACTTTTTTGCTCATGCGCGTCACACTAAAATTTCATTGCATCAATTTTTGTCACGTTCAGGGAAAAAAATAGCTAATAACTAACCGAAACCAAACTAGCCAGAAAAAAATCCTAACACGTTTCCAAAAAAAAAAAAAAAAAAAAAAAAAACAACAACCAAAAAATTGAAAAGCTTTCAATAGGCACACGAAACTTTGATAGATTCAGGCATTTCAGGACAATTCCATTGAAACACCCTGTATGTTTGAAAAACACTTTTCCACCATTGACCACAAACAAGAGATAGCATAGGGAAAAAAGCCCCGCCACATTCGGACATTCGATCATGTCGATAATGGATTATTAATAGAGTTTACTTTTTTTTTTCTTTCTTTCTTTTCTTTTTTTTTTGAGATTTTGTTCTTGAAGAAAATTTCAATTAAAATTTTTTATCAAAAAAAATTCCCTCCACACTGATGTGAGATTGTTTGCTTGGAGAAGGTATGCATTTGTCAATCAAACAAACAAACACACACACACACAGAGACATCATTCAAAAAAGTATCATTCATCTTGTATGTGGATGAAAATTCACTCCATTCTTTTGACACATTCTTTATGTGGCTGGTGTTGTGGTGGTTGGATTTGAAGCAACAACACACAGCAAAACTAGATTAGCAATTAGATTTTCAGAGTTTGCCAAAAAAAAAAAAACGAACGAACGAACGAAACGAATTAAATGAATGTCTGCTTGGCTGTCTCTGTGTCTATTTGTTTCTTATGCCACTGGATGCGAGCATGCAAAAAAAAAATTTGTTGTCTGATTAGTTTAGTGTGTGTTAATGATAATGATGACGATAAAAGGCCAACATCATAAGACGACGAAAACGGGGATGATGATGATTTTATATTGATGATAAGCAAATTTCCATACCAAAATCCGTACCATAGATCGCTTAAAAAAAAAAACTTTAGGATTTCATCCAAGGAAACACGGAGTTTTTATCCAAAATTCTGGGCAATTCAGCTCCCAACTTTCAAGAAATGATTTTTGAAAAAAAAAACATTTTTTTTTTTAACTTAATTAATCAATTATGATGATTATGATGTTGTTTTTCCCCATTCAAAGAAGATTGAAATTGGTTGGAGCTGTTGGGGCACAAGCGAACATGTTTTACAATAAATGAAACATCGAACAAGCAC
>JAVLUE010000063.1:0-91907 GCA_034190945.1 Octodonta nipae | reverse complement strand
AATCTTTTTTCTTGGATGGCTTTGGCGGGGGGCACGTAGTTTGTTAAATTAGGAGTTTTGGATCGATTTTCTTTTCTTATTAGATGTTGTTGTTACCTCTTCGATCTCTCCAAGAGTAGTTTGACTTTTTTTTATTGGTTTTTCTTATTACTTTTTTGAAGTTTTTATCTTTTACGGAGTTGTTTTCTGGAAATCGTTTTTAGAAGTCGAAACGGCATTATCGTTGTCAATTGGTATCATTGTTTTGTCTTTCCACTTTTCCCATGCCGGATCTTTTAAAACAACACTCGATGCAGTGTTTTGGCAAATTAAATAGGCTTTGTCTCTATCCGTTCCGGTGATCATTCGAAAATCTAAATTCTTTTCATCGGATTCTTCATCCAAATAATCAGCTTTATCATTTGAGACCATTAAGGTTTTCAGTTGAGATGCCTCACCATGATTGTTGAAAATATAATACTTTTGCCCATCTGGCATAACATTGATCCACGATATGCTTCTGTCTTGCAAATGTTTTTGATCCATTTTGAAAACATTGTCATCATACCACTTGGTAGCTTTGAGTCCAGTTTGATGTGCATATAGCAAGGGTGGATTATCAACAGAAATCTGTTGCAAAGGAATTTTATGAAGATCATCATCAATTATTATATGCAAATCATTGTTGACCAAACTCAACCCATGCAAACGCTGGCGTTGGTGACGATCAGAGAAAAAATCACAAAGCTGTTTAGTAAGTTGATTTAAGATTTTTTAAAACTTTACATTGAAATTAAACTAACCTGATTGTCATTGTTTTGGATTGCTTGTTGAAAGCAAACCATAATCAAGTAAATGAATAAATAAATAAACATTTTTAAAAAGCCGAAACAACCTCAACCTAAGCAATTGCTAGTCTTTAAATACCCGTTTTTTTGTACTAAACAATTCAATTACTAATGAAACAACAAACCTCGTCACAAGAACACAAACGCAAATTCAAAAGATCCAATAGAATCACAGCCCTCAAAAAATTTAGATAAATCAACGCTTAGTGATTGATTAATTAATTAAATTTATTCAAGTTTTTCTCCTTGATTTGATGGTCCGATTTGAGGATGAAGAAAGTTTTTTCGATGACTTGATCGAAGATGTTGTTCTCGATGATCTCTTCCTCTTGATTGACAATCGGGAAACTCTCGATTGTTTTGATTTGAACGCACTTCCATTGCTTCTGATCGAAAGCCTCGACGATCTGATTTGGCTTGTTCTATTATTCGAAAATCTCGATGTTTGAGATTTTCTCAGTTTTGGTTTATTTTTAGCAGAAGTGGTTTTCCGATTATTATGTTGACGTCGATCTTTTCGATGACGAGTCGTGTAACCTAGAGTCATGGCTAATAGGGCAGCTCCGATAATAAAGGCCAAAAAGATACCACCTCCGATTACCCATTTTTTTTTCTTTTGATTAGACAACACCATGCTACGAAAATGAGATTGATCACAAGTGAAATAATCTTCGAAAGGAACCACTTGGGCTTTCAGCTTGGTATTTGTCTGTGCTTTCAAATTTTGATATGGAAAAATCAATGCAAATTGCTGATCGAGATCAAGCAAATGAACTGAATCTTGATGAATAAAACCAACTGGTTTTTCTTGGAATAGTGACAATGTTTCTTCAACAATTTTTCCTGATTCATTATCAAATTTTCCAGATGTCACTAGATTGAAAGAGCTGATTCCGTTTGAATCAACTTGCGAACGAATATTGGAGCCTTTCCCCAATGATGACACTATTTCTTTTGCTGTATGATATCTCCACGGAAACCATGGACTCCATGGCCGTGGTCTCGGTGCGGGTGGTCTCGGTGGAGGTGGTTTCGGTGGGGGTGGTTTCTGTGATTCTGTCACTGATTCTGAAACCTCAGAGGGCTTATCAGTTGGTACCGGCTCTTTTGTAGAAATTGGCACCTCAGTAGGTATTGGTTCTTTTGAAGAAATTGGGCCATCAGTAGGTCCTTTTGTCGGACTATCTTTGGTTGCTGTCTCTGTGGAATTATTTGAGACTTGGGGGTTTAATGTTTTATCGTTCCAATTGTCCCATGCAGGGGTACGATCTTTCAAAACAACAGTTGACATGTTTTGATAAATGAAATAGACTTTCTTCTCATCTGTTCCTCTAATCACTCGAAAATCTGCGAGTTCTCCATTTGCTTCACCGAAATAATTGACTGTTTCTTGATTTGACATTAACATCGTTTTTTCAAATTGTGATGATTGATCCCGGTTGTTGAAAATATACTGCTTTTGGCCATCAGGCATGACATTGATCCATGATAAGTGTTTGTTTTGTAAATGTTTTTGATCTATCTTGAAAACATTATCTTCATACCATTTAGTGGATTTTAACATTGTATGATGAGCATCTATCAGAGGTGGATTATTCATCGAAATCTGCTGCAAAGGAACGCGAAAAAGATCATCGTCGACAATAATATGCAAATCATTGTTGACCAAACTAAGCCCATGCAATCTTTTTCGTTGATCTCGATTTGAGAAAAAATCACAAAGTTTCTGATCAAATAGAATTCAAATAGAAAATTAAAAACACTTTTACTCTCAACCAACCTCTTTAGGTTGATCTTGTTTAGATTCAATTATTCCACAATAAATCCCCATTAAAAGAAAAACTTTCATCAAAAGCATTTTACTAAAACATTTAGTTTTCTAAATTTTCTGCGTTTTCTGAACGGAAAACTTGACTCTAAATAACAACTCATGGAATTTTTTTCCTAAAAATATCGAATCTATTGAATTTGAAAGTCTTTTCGAAAAATTCATTTAGAACATTCATTTGATAAAACAAAATTTTTTCAATCACTCAAATTAGCGGTGTTTTAAAACAATCAATGTAGTACATCCTCTAAATTTTGAACTCAATATCTGTATAGCGCAGCGCGATTGAAGGCTAGCAATGTGTTATGTTCGGCAAATATTAATCGTCACAAAAAAATTTCAACTACATTTTGACAATGAACTTTTGAGAGAAAAACACTTACCTTTTTAAAGAATTATCCTTCAAATTGTTTTTTTTTTTTCATCAGATGTATCGATTTTGTTATTCAGTGGATTATGTTGATAGTTGAATTCAGTTGAACAACATTTCTCTCATACCACAGTTTAAAGTTTAAAATCACTTGGAAAGATTAAGTAAAAAAAAAATTTCTATTCAAATAATATGAATGCCTACAATTGATTAACCATCATCATTGAAAGCCAATCATTCAAACTCATTGTCATTCGATTGTAATTTTCGACATTTGATGTCATAAAAACCAGTTTTGTTGCATTGCATTGAGATATATGAATCATTTGACAACCAAGTACGCTAATCAACCATTACCATTCAGTTTGAATTGAAAAAACAGCTCGCTTGATTCATTTGAAAAAATTCTTCAGATTCTAACAACGAAATGAATTTTGTTGAATTCAAGTCGATCCATCTTACTCGATGCTGTAGTTTGATGATAACTATGATAACATTAATCTCTATAACAAACAACCATCCAACCTCAGGTTTTAATGTTCAATCTGACGAGTCTTCCAAGCCTTTGTCAATAATTAAAAAAAACTCGATTTCTGATGGGTTAAACGGTAATAAAATAGAACAATTTTTTTTTGTTAAAAAATCAAGAAAACCTCTGGTAGCGTACGAAATCATTGGAAATCCCTATGCTAAACCTTGCAAATACAACTGGGATTGTAACGAATCGAATGGTGAACGTTGTATCAAACGAGTTTGCAATGAGGCTAATCACTGTAAAACTAATGCAGATTGTTCGCCGAACGATTTCTGCACCGATTCTGGTCAATGTATTTGGTTGATGGCGAGAAAACGTAAACGATCCGTCAAGTAATTTCACGTTTTCAATTTTTTTTTTGTTCATCTGTATTGAAAAATTAATTTATTCATTGAATCGCTTTAATTGTTAAACTAACCTAATTTTGGCAGAAAAAAATATCTTAATTCTAATGATTGAACGATTGTTCAAAAATTTATTACGATTCAAAATTATTTCAAAGTTTTTTTTAAATAAATTTCTTCATTTTTTGCCGGAAAACTTTTTTTTAAAGATGATCTAGATGATTTTCTAATTTTTCTGCTGACAGACAATCGCGAAATTCTCGATTTTTTCAACTTTAATGTACTTTTATTAAAATTTTGATTAAAGTCCTTGATTTTTTGATTTGAATGAATTACAAGGCTTCTGATTGAAGTTCTTGAAGATTTTATTCTACTACTTTTGCCTTTCGAAAGCTTCAATGATAAATTACTTTTGCCTGAAACTAACAATAGTTGTGATTTTTTCAACTTTGATTTACTTTTGACAGAATTTCGATTGCTGTCTCGATGTTTATTGTGCCGTTGACGACGGATCAAGTAGGTTAAAGTCATGGCTGATATGATGACTATGATGGTCAAAAAAATTCCCCATCCAACTAGCAGTTTTTTTTTCTTTTGACCATTTACTATGCTACGGAAACGTGATTGATCACAAGTAAAATAATCTTTGAAAGGAACCACTTGAGCACCCAACTTAGTTTCCGTTTGAGGCTTTAAATTCTGATAAGGAAAAACTAATGCAAATTGTTTATCAAGATCCAACAAATGAACTGAATTTTGATGAATGAAACCAACAGGTTTTTCTTCGAATATTGGCAATGATTGTTCAACGATTTTCCCTGAATTCAAATCCAATTGTACAAATGATATTATATTGAATGTACCGATGCCGTCAATATTAACTCGAGAATAAATTATAAAACCTCTTTTCAATAGTTCGATTAATTCCTCAATTGTTTTCGGCGAAAGAGTTGATATTGTATCATTGGGTTTGTTAGTAGTACTGTTGGTATTTGTGGTGTTAGGTAATTTAATAGAAGTTGTTTTGACTGTAGATTTTGTTTTAATAGAAAATATTGTGAATTTTTTTTTAGTGGTCGATTGTCTTGAGACAGTAGGCAATGATGCTCGGCTTACCCAATCATCCCATGCGGCAATATGATTCTTCAAAACAACTGTCGACATGTTTTGATAGATTAAATACGCTTTGGAGCTATTTATTTGAGCTATCATTCGAAAATCAGAAACTTCTTCATTGGCTTCAGTAAATAATCTCCAAGTTTTTTCATTAGACATCAATATATTGGTTTTTAGTTGAGAGGATTTGTCATGATTATTGAAAATATAATGCTTCTGACCATCAGGCATAACATTGATCCATGATAGGCTTTTGTCTTTCAAATGTTCTTTATCGATTTTGAAACTGTCGTCTTCAAACCACTTTGGAGCATTTAGTAAGGTTTGATGAGCATCTATCAGCGGTGGATTATCTACCGAAATCTGATGCAACGGAATTCTATGAAGATCATCATCGACAATTAAATGCAAATTATCGTTGACTAAACTTAACCCATGCAAACGATGCCGCTGATCTCGGTCAGAAAAAAAATCACAAAGCTTTCAATTCGAATGATAAAAAAAAGTCAGTTTGATCATTTAAAATCACATTAAAAAAACTAACTTTGTTTTGATCAGATTTGATCGTTTTGATGCAAATGATTAATAGTAATAAAAGAACCAATTGACCAAACTTCATTGAAATATATTTTAGTTTTTTTTCAAACATTAATTTGAATTTCAAAAAACTGAAATAAATCTCAAACTAAACGAACCATATAAGTAGAATTGGCTAAAAAAATTCCATTCTCGAATTTTCAAATTGAATTTGATTTGAAAACAGAACTCAGATCATTCTTCGAAATGGAAAGATATCCTGAATTGAATTTCTTTCAGTCGTAAACTTCTTTGTTGATCATCAGAACTAATGACTCTTGAACATGCTGCAATAATTGCAGCAATATCATCACCAGAAAAATATGGAGAATTGTCTTCACTATCAATATCCTCTGGACCGCCTAAACTTTTGGCCAAGTCATTTTTTAGGACATTCGAACAATGAAAGAGCTGAGCATTTTTTAATTAAATCAAACCAAAAATCATCTTAATGATTTACTTTCTGACAATTAACTGAATTAAATAAAATTTTTTTTTGAATCGGAAAGGAATTTATTTGATTGAATAAGAAAAACATAATGCACGAGTTGAGACAATTGGAAAATTTTATAATCGCGCTCTTTGGATTTTTGTTCTGATCATAAACAACGTGATCAGTGAAATTTTCCAAATTTTTGGTTTGTTTCGATGTTTCATAGAATTTAAAATTCTTGAAAAAACTTGTAAGATGGCGGGCCTTGCTTTATTTTTCAAGACAAACTCGCTAAAATCTGAATTTTTGATTTTCGATTATCAAGCATTTGAGATGGTGGAGAACATAGAGACTAATTTTTTGTCAAATTTTTCTTCCCAAATTCTTTGCATTTTTAGTTTGATTTATTACCAACTTCATAGTTGATCACCAAGATTTGAGTTGTGTTCTGTATTATGGAATCATTTTGAAACAAATATGAAGAACTTTTCTCATCAACAACATTGCTTGGTTCAGAAATATTTTTGAGCAAATCATTCTTCTCATGAATTCTCATGTGTTTACGCAAATTTCCGGGCAAATTACACCTGTAAGAACAGCCAGGCCATGTACAAATTGATCGACGTTCGTTTCGGTGCATTCGCATATGATCAAAAAGACCAGAAGATGTCTTGAGACTTTTCCCACATTGAGGCCATTTACATTTAAAATTACGTTCGTCTGTATGACGACTTCGATGTTCACGCAAGTTATGAGGTCTTTTAGCTTGATAATCACATCCAGGCCAATCACATCGATGAATAGGAGTCAAGTTTTGATGTATACGCAAATGACGCCTCATTCGATAGTAGCAAGAATAGACTTTTTCGCAATCATCCCATGGACACTTATAACTTTTATCTTCGTGTTGGGCCATATGAACTTTCAAATTGTAAATATTGCTATAATTATTACCACAAACCGAACATTCCAACTTTTGATTTCATTAGATTGATGTTGTCGAATATGAATGTCCTTGAGTAGCTGACAATGTGTCCGATATTTACATTGTTCACAACGAAACAATCCGGGGATTGCTTTTAATTTTTTAATCCGTTTCTTCTTTTTCGAGATGATTGTTTTTCTTGCAAATTTCTTTTCATCTTCAAATTTCATCTCGGATGACTTGTTTAAGATTTCTTCATTCTTCTTAACAATTCTTTTACTTGATCTTATGATTCTGTCAACATTCTTTTGCTCAAAAGATGAAATGTTTTCTGCCATAAATGTGTGTTTTCGAATGTGTTTGATGTATGCTACACGATACTTGAATTTTTTGAAACATTCTTGACATTCAAACAAGGGTTTTTCATCTCTACAAGATTCTTCTGGTTCTACTTGATGAATCTGATTTAATGAATTTCTTCAAGTGTCTTATTTGCCTTATCACTGGATTTGGTGAAGTCTTTAATGTTTTTGTTCTGTTTTGTTTTCATGTGATCCGGTTTTATTCTCGGACTGTTGAGCTTTTTAATTTTTCCATTAATTAGTTTTGTTGAATTTTTGTTTTTTGATTGATCAACACGATACTTTTTGGAAAGATTGTTTTTTTCCGCCTCACTATCACAACTTGAATTAAAGGATATTACTGCTTTTTCATCATTGGTTATATCAGCCTTTCAATAGTTTTTTGATGATATTTTTGGAGATGTTTATTGTATGATTCTCGGTATTTATATTGTTTGGAACATTTCTCAAATGAGCATTTAAATAAATTAAATGAAGACTCTTTCTATCAAAAAGAAAAAAAAAAAAAATTTATTAATTTACACTTCTCCGAAAAAGTTTTTACCAAAGATTCGTCTTCATTAGACTTTTGAATCAATGAAAATTCAACTGGAGTTACAATACTTGAATTAGAATAAATTTCATTGTTTTCAAGTGGCAGTTCTTCACGATAATCAGATAAAACCAATGAACAATGTTGAAGTTGGTTGTTTATCTCGAATAAAGAATCGTAAACTTGATAGATCGAATGTTTTTTTTGTTCGGTACGTGAGAGCTTTTGCAAACGCTCAAAATTAATCTTGAATCGATGGTAACGTTTGGTGATTTCAGCTAATTTCAAAACCACAGAACTTATCACAGTAGCTTGTTGATCAAATGATAAAAGCTTGAGAGAATTGTCAATCTTTAGCGCATCAAATTCGCTAGTTTTATCAATTGAATAATTTTTAAATAACTGAAAAGAATTGACATCAAGATGATCATCAAGAAAACGATTAAACAGAATGACACTTTTGACGCACTGATTTTGCAGGTTGAAAACTTTGACCAAGTAATCGATTTTGCTCTTCAATTCGACCAATAAAACATCTCGAAGATTCTTCTTCTGATCACCCATTCCCTTTTGATTGATTCTTCAAATGAAACAATAAATTCAATTCAATTTCCTCAAACAATAAACAAAACGAGCTTGACATTCATACAGGCCGGTCATAAACATTGTAACAGATTTGAAATATGAAATATTTAACAAATCATTTTTTGATATTTTCAATTTAAATTTTTCAGAAAATATTCAAGAAGCTAAATTCAAATCTCATTTGTTAGATTGACTTTCACAAAAGGATTCAAGTGTTTTGGCTAGCTTGTTTTGATGGTTTTTTAAATGCTTTTTTAAATTCTGAGATAGATTACAACGATAAGAACAGTCCGGCCATGTACAAGGATACCGTCGTTCGTTTTTATGAATTAGCACATGATCGAATAAAGCAGCTTTTGTTTTGTAACTTTTTCCACACGCTGGCCATTGACAAGAGAAATTTCTTTCTCCAGTATGACGAGGTCGATGTTTGGCCATCAATTCTGGCCGCGGGCTACTGTAATCACAACCAGGCCAATCACAATGATAAATTATTTGAAGTTCGGGAGGTTGTTCGCGATGAGTTCGACGAATATGCCGATTAAGACTATTTTGGTTACGATAAACAGCCAAACAACCTTGGTTCGTACAGGGAAAACGAACATTCTCATCGTGTGCCATCACATGGCATTTCAAATTGTAAATATTTTTGAATGATTTTAAACATTCAGTGCATTTTAAATCTCCATTGTCATCGGGAACAGAATGTTTCTGCAAATGTAAATCTAAAAATATTTTATGATGAGTACGATAACGGCAATGTTCGCATCTAAACATATCAGGATTCATCTTCATTCGTTTCTTTTTTGATTTCAATTTTTTTCTTTCTTTTGACTTGACGAGTTTTTTAGTTTTTCTGATCGATAATTGATCCGTTGTTTTTGTTTTAGTTTTTGATGAAAATGGTTCATTCTCTTTGAAATCTGAAATTGTTTCATTCTTTTCTGTTGAAGAATTTGAGATCTGATTGTGAAAAGTTTGCTTATTCTTGATGGAACTTTTAAAAACCGGTTTCTTTCTTAAATTAACTGTCTTCTTTTTTTTACTTTTATTGTTTTTCTGATTTTTCTTCAATTTTTGTGATATTCGGTTTCTGGTTTGATTTTTTCCTGATTTTACTTGATCGATTTTTTTTTCTGATTTAGAAGAATGATTTTTTAAATGTTTATCATAAGATTTAAGAGATTTGTATTCTTTCAAACAAGTTTTATGAGGACATTTGAACTTCAGAGATGAAACTTGATCCTAAAGTAAATCAAACATAAAAAAAATTGATGATAAAATGAAATTCATATCAACCTGCTTGGTGTCTAACAATAACTCAACTGGTGTCTCATCTTCAATCGTTGGCTGATTACCAGACTTAGGGGGTTGAAAAGATTGAAGAGAGTCGTTGAGTTGATATATGGAATCGTAAACTTGAGAGATCGAATGTTTTCGTAAAGCAATACGAGAAATTTTTTTTAAACGATTAAAGTTTATTTTAAATCGATGATAACGTTCACTAATTTCAGCCAATTTTTTCACTACTTCAATTATCGCAGTAGTCTTTTGAAGTATGGATTCGTTAAGAATTGAAACACAAGATTGAGAGAAATTTTCTCCATTACCGTGATGATTGTCAACATTTGCGTTAATTTTCTCACTGACAAGTCGATCATCAAGAAAACGATGAAACTGAGCAACACTTTTAATGCATTGATTTTGTAGGTTGAACACCTTAATAAAATAATCAATCTTGTGCTTCAAATCAACCAAAAGTTGATCTGAACTAATTTTCTTCTTTAAAACATTCGATTCAATTTGTGCCATTTTAGTTCAAATTTTAATTCAAAGCGAATATAATTTTATTAACAACAGAGAAAAACATCTTTAGAGACGTACACAGAGAGTAGGACAGTATTTTAAATGTTTTCAGATTTGAATTTCTGATTCACGTGCTCGATACCATTCATTTGATTAAACTTTTTGGACTTTGAGAAATCCATTTTTTTCTATTTACCATCAGTTAATTTGACCGAGTGTTAGTCGATGTTGCCTTCATCATGTATGATCATCATTGTGGTTGCCGGTGGTGACATTGGAATGACATCGAGAAATTGCATTGCCATTAGTTCTTGTTCGTGAGACAGATGACCGTTGTTTTCAACACAACCTTCACTACCATCGTTAATAGTTTTGCTCAATTTTTTTTCATGAATAGCCATATGTTTTCGAAGATTACCGGGAAGATTGCAACGATAGGTACAGCCAGGCCATGTACACGCATGCCTTCGCTCGTTTCGATGCATTGTCACATGGTCAAACAGACCAGATTTTGTTTTAAACCACTTTCCACAACTGGGCCATTGACATGGAAAATTTCTTTCACCAGTATGACGAGTTCGATGTTTACGTAAAAGTTCTGGCCGAGCACCAACATAATCGCATCCAGGCCAATCACAACGATGAACTGGGGCCAAGTTTTTGTGTCGTCGAATGTGCCGTTTCAAAGTGTATTGGCATGAATAGACGGCCATACATCCTTCAATCGGACATTCATATTGATTGTTTTGGTGAATTTCGGTATGAACCTTCAAGTTATAAATGCTGCTCATTGTTTTACCGCATACAGAACATTCAAATTTTGGCTCATCCAATCCATTCGAATGCTTTTGTTGATGTAAATCTATATATTCTTTAGAATGAGTTCGATAACCGCATTCTTCGCACCGATACAGATCCGGGTTAGCCTTTGATATCAGATTTCTTGATTTTTTCCCTTTTTTGAATTTCTTATAAATGTTTGAATCTGATCTGGAACCATTTTTCTCAGAATCGTTTATTAATGAAAATGAAGATGTTTTTTTTGAAAAACTCCTTTTTCTTTTCAAAATACTGAAATCTTCATCATCATTGTTTTCATTCTCCGAACTTGAAGAAGACATCGATGACGATGATGAAAATTTAATTGACTCTTTTTTCAAAAATTTTTTTGACAACTTGTTCTGTTGACTTGAAATAAAAGTTTTTTTTGAAGATTTTAGGAAATCTTCATCGTTGATTTTTGATAGTTTCGATCGATTTGTCGTGTATTGTTTGGTGTTACGAAAATTGCTGATCGTTGGAGAAGATTTCATGAAATGTTCGTGCAAATGTTTGGTGTAAAATTTACGATACTTATATTGTTTCAGACAATCTTGATATGGACAAACAAACGTTGACACTACGGCTTGTTCCTAAAAAAAAAGTTAGTTTTTTCAGGGTATAAAAAAAACCTACATTATCGGTTATTTGTGAATTTTGAGAAAATTTCGATTCAGCACCGGTTTCAATCGTTTTAGTAGAATCTTGATGATCAATTTTTTAATTTCATTATCATATTTATTAGCTAATGATGATGAAGAAAATGGTTCAAATGAACTGTTGAGCTCGAAAATCGAATCGTAAACTTGAGAAATTGGATGTTTTCGTTGAGCTGCACGAGTTAATTTTCGTAAACGATCAAAACTTGCTTTGAATCGCTGGTAACGAGCGCCGATGTCGGCCAATTTTTTTCCCAAATTGGCAATCATAATAGTTTGTTCATCTAAATTTTCTTCGTAATGAGTTCCATTATTTGTTTTATTGTGATCGGCTGATTGCTGTTCTTCCAAGAAATTAAAACCAGATGAGATCATTTTATCAAGATTGTCGTCGCTTTCGACTTTAATTCCAGCGAATTGATTTGCAGTGAGATTATTATCAATTTTTTCATTGTTTTTGGATTGGAACATTGATTCCCAATTATTCCATTTATGTTGGTCAAAGTTTCTATGAAGCGATTCAATGTTTGTAGTGACAGTATTTTTAGTGTTTGCTTGACTTCTTAATCTATCATCTAAAAAACGATGAAACAAAACAACACTGTTGATGCAACGATTTTGAAGATTGAAAACTTTAACAAAATAATCAATCTTGTGTTTCAAATCGACTAACGCCTCTTCTCGATTCATCTTAATTGACTTGGCTTCATTGTTAAGTTTCAGATTAGACATTGCTTCAAAGCATTTTCGCCGATTTGAAAAAAACCAACCAACGAAACAAAAAGTTTTTAGGTCACCCGAGCTACAGTAGAAAACAAATCTCTTATCGAACGCACTCTGTATGAGAGAAATACCCTTCACAAACAGCGTGAAATAATTTCATTTTGATAGCTTTCCATATTGTTCCATGTTATTGAAAAAGGGCTTTTAGTATTTGGTTTTGGAATCTATTGAAATCTCAAAAAAAAACTTGATACCAGAATATTTTTTTTCGATAAATTTTTTTTTTTACAAAGTATTTAATTTTTCATTTGTTAAAATGTTCAACTTAATAATAACACTTAACCTAAAAATTCAAAGACTAGTTCTTTGAATAATTTGGCTGAAACTAATCAAAACCTTGAAGTCCCAGACGCCGAAAACGTGCTGCTTCCTTCTCCACATCATAGGTTCTAAAAAAGAAAAATTTTAAATGTTAATCGAACGATCAAATAAATTGAACTACTTGTAGAAATCTCGAATCTTATCCCGGCGGACATCATGGTAAAATTTTTTCAAGGTAACTTGAGTCAAAAAAGCCAAACCGATTGCCATTGGAACATGAAATTTGAGACGATCCATCAGTAGACGCCTAAGTTTTGGTTTTGGTAATCTCCCAACCGCCGCAGACATTTTTTTCAAGAAAAAAAGCTGAAAAATTAATTTAATTTTTGAATAATAATCAGAAAGCAAAAAATTACCAAAATTAAAATAGAAAAGATTAGAAATGGCTTTTGTTGTTGAACAATCTAGCTCTATCACTCTCCTTTACTGAAAAGGTTACAGACAGCACACATACAGCAGCAGCAGCAGCAGAGTGAGCGGTGACGAACAACAATAATCGATGTTTACAAAAAACTAATTTAATCTAGATAATTTCATAAAAAATCTGTTTTATTTTTTTAAAATTCATTTCTTTAAAGTCTGCTTTCCTCAATAGTTTTTCAATTTTTTTGAACATTTAAAAAAAAATTTATAAAAACTTTATAACACTTTATATGAACTGTTTTTTCAAGTTTGATTTTCTCTTTCAAGCGTTTTTTGTTTGGATATTTGAAAAACCTTTCTCTGCCTTTAAAAAATGGCAAATGCACCAGAAGCTGTTGATGAGAATGCCACCGATTTAAAATTCCCAAAAGAATTCGAATTAGCCGAAACATTGTTAATTTCTGAGGTGAATCTTCTGTTACAGCATCGAATCAAACAAAATGAAAACTCTGAAGAAGAACAAGAATTTTCCGAGGTTTTCACTAAAACAGTAAACTATACGACACGGTTCAGTCGTTTCAACAATCGTGAAACAATTGCCACTATTCGTAATCTTCTAGATAAGACTAAATTGCATAAGTTCGAAATTGCCCAGGTAGCCAATTTAGCTCCTGAAACATTGGATGAAGCCAAAGGTTTGATACCGAGTCTTGAGATGAACATCAACGATAATGATTTGGCCATTTTGTTGGATAACATCCAAACACAACGTAGTATTCAATATTAATCATCAATCAAGACTCATCATTTTATAGAAATTTTTTTGTAAATAATTTTAATAAATAACATTTCATTCAATACATAATGGATTTATTGTTGCTGTTGTTGAACCAAAATGGCCATTGCCACCAAAACAGTTAAACCTTATATAAAAAAAAAATATTAATCAAAATAATGGTTGTTTTAATTTACCAATCACCAAGTAACCACTCTTGTAGAGGTCTTTAAGAGCGAATCCATAACCCATGTCCCAGGCCAAATGTCTCACACCATTAAAGGTATGAAACGCAAAACCTGTACCAGCTAAAAACTTGACAGCATCGATGTACCAACTTGGAAAAAATTCCTTAAACGATTGCAATAACTGAGCGAAATTTTTGTTCGGCTTGGACAATGCAGCCCAACCAAAACAATATACGACAAAACCCAAGCCCAAACCAGTAATACGATGAGTGATCGAAAGCAAAGATGTTAATTGTATTTTATATGTTGTTCCAAGCATGTACGGACTCATAGGACTTTGACGTTTGGCGTGACGGATCATAAATTTCTGAACATTTTGCTCGAACGAAGACGACGACGACGATCTTGAAACAATTTTTAGAACAAAAATTTTGCTGTCGGCACTTCGACGGCAAACCAAATTGCCAACTTTTAATATTGTTGACATTTTTTTTGTTTCCACTGAAAAATTACACTTGAAGTTAACCTTTACTAAAAAAATGATCAGATGACTTGTGAACCGTTCATAAACGTTAGAACCATATTGTTTCTGTTTGATGATGTATTCTCCGAAAGTCTTGAAATGTCTCCACTAGAAACACCATTTTTGATGACCACATTTTCGATACTTTTTTTCACTGTCATCATATTTTTACTGATTATTCTGAGAAGAAAATCATCTCAAAAAAATGTGCTGATGTCGGTTTTGGGTAGTGGTGGGCACACGGCCGAAATGTTCACATTAATTGAATCTTTAATGTTAAAAAATGGAAATATTGAATCATTGTTGAGAAGAAAAAAAATTGACAAAACATTGTTTGTTGTGGCTGCAACCGATCAATTGAGTCAAGAAAAATTGATAGAAAAATTTTCTAAATCACTGGATTTTGAAATTTTAATCATAAGTCGAAGCCGTCAAGTTCATCAAAGTTTCATTAGTTCTATTTGGACAACATTGATGGCCATTGGCCAATCGTTATTACTGGCCTACCATTATCGCCCGGGTCTTTTGTTGTGCAATGGTCCCGGCGTTTGCTTACCAATGATTATTGCCTGTCGCCTTATCTCTCCAGCTACCAGGATAGTTTTTGTCGAAAGTTTTTGTCGCATTCAAACATTATCGTTGAGCGGTAAAATTGTATACCATTTACGTTTGGCTCATCATTTTCTAGTTCAATGGTCTCAATTATCTGAAAGTTATAGAAGGACCAAGTTTCTAGGACTTCTTGTTTGAATCAAAAATCACTTTTTCTGTGTCTTTATTTCAAAATAATTTTTTTTTGAAATCGATTGTTCAAAATCAGTAAAACAAACTTTGATCTCAATATCATCTTCATCAATATCTTTGTTATTCAGAGTTTCAGCCTCAAAAATTTTGATTGTTCTCTCTAAAGCGATCATCATGGCGCTGGAACAAATCGAATAGAAATCGGCACCAGACAAATTGGACGGTGAGAGTTTCTCAATTTTCTCTGCCAATACCTCTATAGAATCTTCACTGTCGTCAAATTTAAACTTCTCAATCAAAGCTCGAATGATACTTTTCCGAGATTGACTATCGTTTGCGATTGGCACTTCAATAACTTTGTCGAATCTTCCCGGTCTCAACAGAGCTGAATCTACTAAATCGACACGATTAGTAGCTCCAATAACAAAAACCACCGGTTTTTCTTCTAGTTCTGACTCTCCTGATTGGATTCCATCAAGTTCCGTTAGTAATTGTGAAACGACTCGATCCATTACTCCACCAGAATCACCGGTTCGACCACGAGCCGGTGCTAACGAATCGAGTTCATCAAAAAAAATTATACACGGTGATGAGCGACGTGCATTTGCAAACAGATTCCTTACATTTTCCTCACTTTGCCCCACGTACTTGTTGATCAGTTCGGGTCCTTTGACGCTGATGAAACTTAAGGAACATTGCGTGGCCACAGCTTTGGCCAACAATGTTTTACCAGTACCGGGGGGCCCGTATAACAAAATTCCCGAACGAGCTAATCCAAAACTAGAAAGATGAATTCCAAGTTTTAATGGTAGTTCGATAGTATCCAAAATTTCTTGTTTCACTGTTTCGAGACCACCTATATCTGACCAAGAAACTTTCGGAATTTGAAGGAATTGTTTTTTTCCCAAATCATGCTGGCGCTTCTGTTCACTTTGATTTTTGAAATTTTCGATGAATTCTTTCAAGTTTGTTCTCGTTCCATTCACAGAAGTCAAATAACTTTCTCTGATTAATTGGAAAAATTCTTCAATATTAAATTTTAAGACTAATTGAACAAGCTCATCGATAAAGTTTAAATCTAATTTTTCGAAATTTTCTTCTGGAAAAAGTTTCGTTTTCAAAAACTGATTCAAAAAATAAACGATATTTTTGCTCATCAGGTAAATCAAGTTCGAAATGATGCAAAAATAATGCCGTAAATGGATGATCTTGATAATAGTTTGATGAGTTTTGATGGTCATTGGTTGCCATTATTATCACTGGCCAAACTGATGGGTCTGTCTCCGGAGAAAAACTTTG
Organism: Octodonta nipae; assembly: GCA_034190945.1. Taxonomy (NCBI): domain Eukaryota; kingdom Metazoa; phylum Arthropoda; class Insecta; order Coleoptera; family Chrysomelidae; genus Octodonta; species Octodonta nipae. The sequence continues at coordinate 75,194 of JAVLUE010000063.1, read as the reverse complement.
AAATGTGTTTTGAAACAATTCTATAAGACGTTCGTTGTCTTTTAACACTTCAGAAGTCAAGAGAATATCCAGGTGACTAATTAACGCTACACACGGTGCATAGGCATTAACGCGACCAAATAAATTTTTTATCTTAGTCTCAGTTGTTTGAACGTGTTCACCTAGCAAATCGAAACCATCGATTTCGATTAAATTTAAGTGCCATTGTTGGGCTACTAATCGTACTAGACGTCGCGAAGTCGACTGATCACCACCAAGATTCTGAATCAAAAAAGTTCCAGTTGAAGGGAGAAAAATCCGTCCTTCTGGCATTAAATACGGACGAATTTGCTTGGCTATTTCATGAATTTTAGTGGCGAACATCTCTTGATACAAATACAAATCGTATACTGTTTGATCGATTCGTTCATGATAATAATATGAAAGCGTATTTGGCGTGCAAAAATTTATTTTAGATATTTGATATAGTTGAACATTTTCATTTGATATGAAATTTTCTTGTTCATAAGACTCTTGTTTGACATCTTCTGATTTATTGTTGATGCGACATACTTGAAAATAAACTATCACGATTCCACCATTATCATAAGAAGACAAAGTTGAACTATATAGCATATTTTTGTATTCAAATAAAGAATCTAATGTGCTTGGGACGCCAATTGTATCGTGAAGTTTCAAAATTCTTTTTTTCGATTTTTGAAGTTGGTCCGATGACCACACATATTGACTCAACATTTCAGTGTAATCGTAATCCATGGGATAATCAGGCGATTGAATCAAATTGAACTGAACTGAGTCCATCTGAATTAGATTTGTTGAGTTGTGTTCAATCTGATGAAGCTGAAAAAAAAAATGATAAAAAAAATTTTGATTCAAAAGTCTCAGAAAAAAACCTTGATTTTGGCGTTGGGCTGTTCTAAAGGAAAACGCCAAAAAGTCTTTTCTAATCCTTTGGCAACATGTGGTTGAAATTTCAAATTGAACCAAAGTTGAGGCGGTAAATAACAAACATCTACTGTTTCAATACCTTCATTAAAAACAATTTGAACCAATCGACTAGAAAACTTGTCAGATTTTTCTTCTAATTCTATGTGAGCCCAATCGAATTGTTGAATGGTGGTGGATAGTTTTGGCGAGACAACAATGACACCGTTGTCCAAATCGACATCACCATTGACATGATTGACAGGTATTCTTTGAATCAAAACTTTGACTGACAAAATAATGGGTGAACTTTTCAAGGTTGCAGAAAACATTGGAGCGCAAACTAGAATCCTTATTCAGCCACAAACATGATCAAACCACAATGTGTCACTTGAATGTTTTTTAATTGTTTAACAAAAAGCACTGCCATCTATTAACAGAAATGTTATTTTTTCTCAAAAAATCCAAGGTTTTATTTTAATAGTTTAAAAACAAAAGATTGAAAAATTATTAATTAAAAACAGAAAAAAAACTTGAAATAAATTTCAAAATTAAAAATCAATTATCTAATTTATAGATAATGATTCAAAATTTTTTTGTGCCAAGTATTTTCAGTTTTTTTGAATTTCGAACAAACGGACATCAGTATCGTACCAGATTGGTGGATCGCTGTTGCGTAAATAGATCACTCCCCACATATAGGTTCGAAACCAGATTGTCGTTCCAATGTTGGTTTGATATTTTCTTATTAGTATTGGATGCGGTACCGGTAACAATCCAACCAAGGTTCCATGTTGAAGAAATTTCAAAATTTCATTTTCATCAGTGATGCCTTTGTCGATGCACATTTTTTCCACTTGTGGAACCAAAACCTAAAATTTTTGATTAGGCTTAATGAAATGAATTTCATCATCAGTACCTGTAACATTCGCATGATAGTTTGTAATGGCAGTTTCTGCTTCCACGACAAAATCCATTCGCTGTTCGGTTGCCAAGATTGTTGATTTTTTGTTGTTTGAGTAGCGCTCATACAACGATCCAGACTTTTTTCCGAAGATGTACTAGATTGTTTGGACATTGGTGCTCGTTTAATGACATCACCGATTGGAGTGACATCGCCAAACTCTGAAACAATTGTATCATCGTTCTCCTCATCAAACTCATTCTCGAGCTTGGTATTTGGATGCATCTTTTCAGTCATTTTGTTGAGTTTTGGTACTGCCGCCAGTGTGACATTCATAGCTTGTAAATTCGAGGACTTTTTTCCACTGAATCTACTTTGATCTGTTAAAGAATTTTCCGATTGAACACCTATACCAGTATCTTGTAACAGTAATGTCGATGTGACTCGTCTATTGTCATCCTGCTGCTCTTGTTGTTGCCGACTCGAAGTTTGAGTCAATTCTTCAAAATCAGAGAAGGTTTGCGAAGTTGTTGGCGTCGTGGGATTAGATTTAGTTTCAACTCTGTTAGAATCTTGATTGATATCGCAAATCGATGAACTTTTTTGAGAAGTTTCAATCATCGAACATGGTCTTGGGTTTTTTTGCTTGGACCGATGTGATCGATTTGATTGAGATCGTTTAGTTTGGTCGGTTGGATTAATCTTAGATGTTGATGAAGGCATTGTTTGTTGATGGAATTTGGCTTGATTCAATGATCGTTGAATTGAACCATAATCGGTTGGTAAATTAGCCAACGAATGAAATATATTTCTTTTACGAATGATCGTATAAATTAAATTTGAATTGCCATCAAACTGATACTGGATAATGTTGTTGAAAATTTCCAACAAGAAAAACACCAAATGATGGTTGGTCGGATTGGAAAACAGAAACCAGGGAGTTGAGAAGGCTTCAAGCAGATGGAGAATTTTGTTCGATGCCACCATCGATAAGGTTTTCAAATATGGACTAACATTCACCAAAATTGTCAACAAACAATCGAATAATGGCTGTAAACGTTGATGGCCAGTAGTAATCAATTTATGGAAAACTATCACTAATAAATCAGCATGGGTACCAGAGAATATTGGTAAATCCATTGGCACCATGGCTTGGTATGGACGATTCAGACGAACGCCAAAATTTCGTTCACCACTCAACAATAATACAATGAATACACCGATGTGAACCAAACCAACGCGAGATCTATCGGCACGAGCATCATTCAAATGATACAAGATTGGTACTAAAATTTTTAGAACGTCGCAAGTTTTCAAAACATAGTACATGAATTTTTGTTATAATCGCAAAACTTCCAGAACATCACCAACAACTCTTGATGGAAATGAATCCGTTTCGATGAGTTGGGAATATAGGATTGTTGAAGTGGATTATTTAACAAACGTGTGAATCCTTTCAATAAAAATTCAAAATCATCCTGACGATGAATACGAGAAACAAAATGAATAAAGAGATTATCCTGCTGTTTACCAATAGTCGATAACGACGCCACAGATGACGCAGCCGATAAACTGGCATTGGAATTTGAATTTTTTTTACCACTGCTATTGTAAAGACGATAATAATCTTGATGCGCTCGAAGATGATTTGTTGAAGCTGATTGAGATTGATGGTTATAGTGATGATGATTGAGTTGTTGAGAAAAATCATGATCCAAAACGACGATCAAAATTTGAAGCGCCACCTCGACCAGAGGTTCTTTACTATCATTAAATAAAATATGATTAAATGGGAGATAACCAGTAGGATTGTAAGCGAAAGTCGTGTTCAACAACGAAGTGAACAATGGTAATGCGTGACGATTGTCACCCGAAGTGAAAAACTCAATCCATCGGTTTGGCTCTGCACCGACCTCTTGAGCAGTGCAAAACATTGATTCACTAAAACAAGTCAACAACAAACGTAACAATTGAGTTCGATTGTGATCATATGAAGAGGATGATGGAGACGGTTCAGAGCATCCGACACCTGCTTCCCAAATGTATTCGCAGCTATCGATTGATTGAAGGTCTTCGGGAGGTGTATCAGGTGCACCGAATTTGTTGCCTTTAGAATCCAACGGAGCTACTGTAAAATCTGGACAGAACAATAAATCACCAACAGCAGTCATCAAAGAAGTCGCCAACGGAATCTTGTTGTTTAGCAAGGAAGTGTTTTCATTTTTATAATAGAATTTCGTAAAAATATCCCGTGAAATGGCTGCGTTCAAAGTTTCGACATTGACAATTGAAGGTGATGAAGTTGAACCGACTCGACCACTTCCATTAAAACTTGACCAAAAAAATTGTCTCCAATCAGAATCTTCAAAAATGTATGGCAAGATTCGAGTCAGCAGTGCAGTACACGTTAAAACTGTACGTTGCTGATTAACAGTATTGCACAAAGTATCTGTGGCATGAACCAATTGTTCGATGGCCTTGTAACATAAAGTTGCCAAATTCAATGGAGACTCATCACGAAGCTGGCGAATTTCGTTTGAAGATAGCAAACTAAAAACTTCTTGAATAGTATCGATATGATTTTCGTGCCAAAATTGTGACCAAAATTCATTGTCATCGGATTCGATTGGTTGGGCACGAGAAGTCAACTCATTGATGGCATCACGATATGAAACTTTAGTATCGGTGTTACCCATCTGTATAAAAATATTAACATGATATTCTATGATTGATACTGTACTGACCTCGCCATATGGGTTCAAAAAGAAAAATTCTGTCAGAAAAGAAAAGATGAAATCTTGAGAATTGTTTTTTCAAAGAAAAACTTTTTACCTCAAATTTAAGATCGCTCAACGTTTTTTCAAATTTTTAAACTTGACTTTTTTCTTGATTCAGAAAATTTTTTTCTGGTTAAACGCAAGCAAACATTGATAACAACAACAAAAAAACAGAGATACAATCGCACACGTATTCGAAAGAACGAGAGAGGAGTCCAAGCAATGGAACCGATAATCCAGGCGTAGTAGAAGACTGAAAAAGAACGTAGCGTAAGTACCCTCATATATTGAATGATGGTTGAGTTGAATAGAATTCTATATAAAATTTATAAACGAGGAGAACGTTTTGTCGGAAATTCACCATTCTACCAGCATTACTACCACCACCCAGCAACCATTTGATTTGAGAATTCGATTCGAACAAACAAAACTAGATTCAAACTCACGGGCGCGATTCGAGTTTTTTATGTAATGAAGCGTTCTTCTTTCAAGAGATTTTCAGCAGTAGCTTTATTCAATTTTCACGACATTTTTTGATTCAAAGTTATTCAGCTTAATTTAATTTTTTGCTCATTTTCTTGGACTACGATTGTTGTGATGTTTTCTTTTTGAGCTTTGGCGTAATCTTTTTTTTGAATGGCTTTTATGCCAACCACTATCAACATAAAGATTTTGTACCGATGATGGGGTAGGCATCAACAGTTGCTTCTGTTGACGATTTCGGAATTCGTTCATCATCAACAGCAGAACACCACCAATGATCATTACATTGACAGTCAAATAGGTATCCAACCAAATTATTTTAGTTGTTTTACTAAATTGAAGACCACTGGCTAAATCGAGCATCAGACAAAAAACGTTAAAAACCATAAAGACCAACAAGAGAATATAATGGTCCCAGATACAGGCTACAGCTCCTGTTGAATTAGTAATGATCGATAAAAATAATGAAAGAAGACAAACGCAGACAGCCACATTCTATAGCGAAAAAATTGAAAGTTATTAAAAAATAAAATCGCTAGAATACTTTTTTGGTATTAGTTGACATTTTATTTGATGGAAAAAGTTTTTGGGTAGTCGACTTGAAGTACAATGCTGCCGATATGGATACAACAATTATCGTGAAAACGATTCGAAAAAAACATAATGACAATAACGTTATCCGAATACATTTGTAATATGATGGACGATCTTGTTGAAGCTGTGGAGTTGCCGCAGGCTTTGGTAATAATGGATGTTGTTGTGGTGTTAATAACGGCGGCGGTTGTGACGGTAGTATTGCTTCGGGATTATTGCTACCTAACATTTTTAATTTTCACACTTTCACTCTCAAAACTTGAAGGGTTTTTATTTCGAGAAAAAAGTTCTAAATTTCGAAAATCAAACCCTGAAGGTTGTTGAATTAGAATAAAATATAGGTAACTGATGTTTAGAAAAGCTCATTAAAACTTGAGTAATGGGATAAGTGAATGGCAGCTGTCACGCGCCAATCCAGACAATCCAAGCATTGTTCGATTTAGAGTTGTTGGATTACTATTAATCGGTATATTATGAAAAATTGATAAGTTTTTCTCCGAGCTTTCTACACATTTTTTAATCTAAACAGTGAAAACCAATTAAGTGTTTGCAACTTTATTTTGTGTGTGTGTTTTTTTTTAATGTGCGGAAATTGACAATAAACACGCAAACACACCATCTATCTATTTGTTTGTTTTGCCCTAATTTCTAATTGAAAATGAAACAAAGACAGCAACCAGTTTCAGTTGGTAGCTGTCATTTGTGGATCTGTTTGAGAATAGCCAGATAATAATTTTGGATACGAATCAACTATTATTAAAATTTTTTTTGTTCTATTCAAATGATAAACTATGATGAAACTTTGACGAACAACATGAATCAAGATGAGGATGAGGATGGTATCGAAACATTGTTCCAAGATTCCATGAACAAAGGAAGTTCCAGAATTTCTCCAAAACTTTTCCAAGCTCGAGGTTCGTTTATTTTTTTTATAAGTTAATTTTTTATTTGACCTGGCTTGTCCAGTTCAAATTCATCAGTTTTCTGGTAGTGCGGAGAGTTTTGGCAGCGATTTTGATAACGAGCAAAACTATGAAACTGCTAACCCAATGATTAGATTGCTGACACCTTTAGATGAGAACGAGAGCAAAGAAATTTTAGTAATTTCTTCCGATTTCGATAGTGATTTTGTTTTTTCGGATAAACAAATGGAACAATCTGTAGAAAAAAATAATATCGGTGATGGAATGGATGAGTTTTCACCTACAAATTCTTCATCCTCTTCGATGAAAGATCGAACCGAATCATTGAAATTTGATAGTTCATTCGAACAGATGATCAATAAAAACCGTGATCAAAAAAGCGATTTAGAAGCTTCGCGTAGATATTTAACTATAAACACGACTCCGATGTTTCGTTGGTCAATGAACATGATACCTGGAGATGTTGTTAATAAGAACAAACAACGACAGCAAAAGAAACCTAGTTCAATTCAGAAGAATAATCAGTCAGTGATTAAAGATAACAGCTTGAAAGTTGACGATCGACACGCAGCTTCTTTAGAAAACGATGAAGATGACGACGAAGACATCATGAATAATTCGATTTTTGATGGCATCAAAAGTAAGTTTTACACCATAGTCAAAAAAATTTTCAAAATTATTCAAATGTTTCATCAAAGAAAAATCATCCAAACCGGTTATTGTGAGTGGTAATAAAATAAGATCTGCCGATTCGATTCAATCATCTTGGATCATTGAAAGGATGAAACATTTGGCCAAAGCTTATAGTGAACGAGGGGAAATGGTGAAGAAAACTATTGAAAATTTACCAAAAGAATTTGAGCATTCGGACAGCGAAGATTCATCGGATTTAGATTCAAAACACGATGAAATCGTTGAAGCTCAACATCAGGCTTCTTTATTAAAAACAATCTTTGATGAAGAATGGGCCATGAAGAAGTTTTCTTGTGTCGATGAGGAATTGAAAAAAAAAAGTTTTTCTCTTCGATTCAAGTTTCTGATTGAACGAGCTAAAGTTTTGATACAAGTTCTTGAACCTCAAAGTAACATTTATATCGGTTGGTTATTTTTGGTATCAATAACTTTCATCTACAATGCTGTGTTCCCATTTTATCGGGCTGTTTTTCCCAATGAACTTGGAACAAAAACCTGGTGGTTTATTATATTAGACGTCTTCAGTGATTTAATCTACTTACTCGATATTGTTTGGTTTAATTCAAGATTGAAGTTTATAGAACATGGACAATGGATTGAAGATCGAAATAAAATGTTTCAACATTATATAAAATCTTCAAATTTTGCTGTTGATCTTTTGGCATCACTTCCCATCGATTGGATTTTGTTTGTTTATTATGGAGGTGATGCTTTCGCCAATGTGTTGGCGCAACGTTTGTCTCGATTAAATCGATTAATCAAAATTGGAAAGTTTTGGGAATTTTTCCGCCGTATTGATCAGATGATGGACAACCCGTATTTTTTTCGAATCATTCATACATTATTGTATAAACTTTATATCATTCATTTTGGCGCCTGTGTCTATTATTTGTCATCGTCGTACATTGGTTTTGGTGAAACACCATGGTCTTACAACAATGAAGGTTCGATCTTTTTTTTTTGAAATATTCTTTCTGAACAATCTTCAACAATTAAGGAAACGCATATCTTCGATGCTTCTATTTTGCTTTTAGAACGACAACTTCTATTGGTGGCCGTTTGCCAAAGCCAAGTAGCCAATTTGAACGAATCTATATGTTGGTAGCATGGTTGTTGGGTGTTTTTGTATTTGCCATGGTGATCGGTCAAATCAGAGACATAGTAAATCAAGCATCGCGTAATCAAAACTATTACATCGAATCGTTAAACAAAATCGGTCAACACATGATGGTGCTCAACATCCCTGAAAAACTTGTGAAACGAGTTCGATTTTGGTTAAACACAACATGGAAACTACAAAAAACTTTTAATGAAAACGAAGTCCTTCAAATGTTACCATTGAAGATGCGAACCGACATATCATTGTCGATTCATTATCGAACTTTGAGTCGTGTTCAATTATTCAAGAACATTGATATAAGCGTTTTACGGGACTTGATTTTGAAGCTTCGTCCCATTCTTTATTTACCTGGTGATTTTATTTGCCATCGTGGTGATATTGGACATGATATGTACATCGTCAGCACTGGTCATATTCAAGTTCTTGATCCACAAACGGGTAATGTTTTAGTGACTCTTGCTGAAGGATCAGTTTTTGGCGAGATTGCCATTCTCAATCTTAATGGCCAAACAAAACGAACGGCTGATGTTCGATCATGCGGTTACTCACAATTGTTTGCTTTGAAAAAAAATGATTTATGGGAAACATTGAAAAATTACCCAGAATATCAGAAAGTTTTGATTAAAAAAGTTCAACGTGTTTTACGTAAAAAGAAAAAACAACAAGAGCTGAACAAATCTGATTCTCAAGAACAATCTTCTCGCACCACAATTGATCAAAAAAAATTGTTAAAAAATTTTGAAAAAATGGATGATTGTTGTGATGGTGTTTCAGACCAACAACCTAAACTCAATGAAACAATGATGACGAATTTCATTGAAGTCGAAAGTCTCATCAATGATCGACCACAAACACCGAAATTTTTTCAGACTGTTTTGGGAGTGATTCGTCAAGAATCAGCAAGTTTAAATCGAAGTTTTATCGGCAGTTCTACGTTGAATAAACTGTATCGTTCATATTCATATGAAACATCCTTCTCAAATATTGATTCGCATAGCCAAAGACGAATTCAAAGTCTCGATTGGAATCAACTGGAACTCAAGAAAAATGAAAATTTTTGCTAACTTGTTGGTTTTTTTTTTTTTTGAATTTTATTTCAAGTTAATTCAATCAATTACCATTGTAGCGTTTTTAGAATGAATTTCATTGTATTATAAAAGCGTCAGCCTGTTTTGATCAAGATTGGTTTCTCAATATTGCTTCAAAACTGAATGGACAATTTCAAAATTTTCTCCACACAATTTGGCGTGTTTTCAGTCAATAAAACAAATAAATTCGTCGAGTTTGTTCTGTTTTTTCTGGTGATAAACAACAATATCAGTTTGACTCATACCGAATTGAACAACTCACTGGAACAAAGTGTAAAAATATTTTAATCATCTGAAAAAAAAAATTATTCATTTGAATTAAAAATTTTAGCAAATCTGTCGAAGTTTAAGGATGAACCAAGATTTTAGAAAAATTCTTTGCATTGGATTGTTGAATCGTCGATTGATATTGATCACCAACGACTGGCTTGTTTACGATGTACCCTTTTTAGATTTAGAACTATCGATTGATAAACTATCCCTGGATGCTCCTGTTGAAAAATTAGAAACGAAATGGCCAAATTTGGCGGCATATCCACGATTCAAAAATATTCAAAAAAATAATTGGACATTCAATTCGTTTACGATGTCGATAAATAATCAAGCAGTGATTTGTTTCACTACCAAGGAAGATGTCTCACATGAAGGTGTTCTGTACTATTTAGACTCACAAACCCCTAAACTTGGTTTCTATTATTCTGGAAAATCAAACGAAGTTATGATATCTTCTGATTCACAGCGATCCATCTATTATGGTTTAAGAAATCGAGAACAAAAACAAGGACTTGAATTGGCATTGTATAGATTCGATTTGTATAGAGGCCGTCTATTAATTAATATCGAAGTTCCGTATCGAAAGTTGTGCTTCGATAATAAAAAAGAATCAAGTATTTGGCTCGCTTTGGATGATAAAGATGACCCTAAATGCTTACCTGTTGATTTGCCTGTGTTGAAAGGCTTTGTTAGCAAAGAAAACTTTTATTTGTTCGGATCATCGTTCGTTTATTCATTCAAAGAATCCATTTTCACTAAACCAAACACTTTGGTCAAATTTAATAAGAACACTTATAAGAATTTTTTCATTTGCTCTAAAATTCTGCCAAACAGTAAGAATTCAATGATGATTTCATTTGGTTAAATTCAATTTCATTCAATTTTTAGAATATTTACGTAGCATGTCGACTACGTTTTTGTCCTTATTTCTATTAGTATTGTTAGTTTTCTTGTTTTTGGCTAGCACATGTTGCTTCTTCAAAACCTACGGTAATAAAAAAGAGGCTCTTGAAAAAAGAAAAATATCTGCATCAATGACACGAACATTAAAATCATCAAAACTATTCAAGTCATCTCCAATGACAACCAACCAATCGATCAATGATGAAATTGACGAAAAATTCTTGAATGACTCTTTTAATAATCCTAAGTTGAAAATTAAAGTCGTCTTACGTCAAGAAGAGAGAGTAAAATTTGAAACCGATCAGATCAAAAATATTGTTCTTCCACCAATGCCCAAAAACGAACCAATGAAACCTGAAGAAAATATTCCAAAAAAGATCAATGCCAATTCAAGAGCACCTCAAATCAGCAGCAAGCTCAACAAGAACAATATCAAGACAAAAAAAAATAAAAAGTCAAAATCAACTCATAAAAACTTTCAAAGCAAAGAATCTGCAAGGAGAAGTCAAAGAAATATCGAGGGAAAAACTTCAAAATCAAGAATTAGTAGAAAATCTTCGAAGAGAAAAAAACACAAAAAAACTTCAAAAACAACAATAAGTTTGGATCTATAATAAAAATTAAATAAATCTGCCATTTTTTTTTGGAGAACAGAAAAAAAATCTAAAAATTAGAAAAGATCTATTTTTATATTATGCCCGCGTAACACGATGATTCCAACGGTTTCCAATTGATGATTGTGTTATAGTTGGAGGCAGCTGCACAAATCACTCCCGTCAAGAATATCAGCACACTCAACAGCTTGGTTGTCAAAGAGCATTTTCTGTTGTTGAAAAAATTTTTTTTTTGTAAAAACAAAAATTAGTTGTTTTTTCAAATAACCTGACTGGCCATTCGGCATTCAATTTCGAATCTTTGCAAAGTTTTATATAGAAAAACACCGGTAGAACAAACGTCAACAGTGCCATGGTACTGCTTCCAATTAGTTCTTGAATTTGACCGAAACGAGGAAAAGTCAAAGCCAGAATTGCCATCAACACAACCAGCACTGTACGAAATAAACATCGTTTCCAATTGAAAGCTGAATTTTTTTGAAGTTGAAAGTTTTTAGAAATTTCAAATTAGTTTCAATTACGTTTGGGTATTCGTAGATAATCTTCAAGATCCAAAAAAACAGGATTGATCAAAATGGGAACCACAGTCAAGCAATGGACCAAAAATAAAGTTTGAATGATTTTGGTCATAATGTTGATGAATTGATTTGGATGTTTATTTAAATTGACGAATATGTCGATATCGGTTTCTGAACCAAATGCCGCGTAACCGATCCCTGCTACTGGAAGATAAAGGCCCAGTAAAAGAATGAATGCCACGATCACTGCAAACGGGAACTTTTTCTTCTCTTTCATATCGTTCTGAAAATTTGGAAACGCTGCCGAGCCACCAAACGCAAACGACATCATACCAAAAGTGCCGAAAAATCCGATGAGAGTTGGCTTGGTAAAATTTTCAGACATTCCTTCATCGGATAAAACTTTTCCCAAAAGAAAAATTAAAAGTAATGAACCTAAAACTGAGGATATCATTGTTGTGTAGGCTATTGGCCAAAAATCGGCTGGCGATCCCAGCCACAAAGGAATTATCAGTATGGCAGCAACTATAGGAATCCATTGACATAAGCTTAAAGGAAGGAAAGAATGCGTCACCAAAGTGGCCATATTTGAGATCAACAAAAAAAATACAACAGTTGCCGCTATCATTGTGACGTCTATCAAAATCGATACAAAAACGCTTTTTAGTGCAAAAAAATCAACATTATTACTGATTATGATTATTCTTAACCTCTGAATTAACCTCATCGCTGAACCAAATGAATGATAACCAATGGTGGCGTACGGTTTACGTGTCAAACTATTCCGATAACGGGGATAGCGTTCTTCGAGAATGATCCAAGATCGTGCCAACAAAAGTCCACCAAATCCAGCACAAAAACAACAGTAGACCATCAAAGCCATACCGCCCCAACCTGTGGTTTTTTTGTTCAATCAGATTATCTGAATATTGACTTTTTAAATTTTTCAAACCAGTTTTGGAAACTGCATGGGGAAGAGATAGTATTCCGCCTAAAATGGAAATCAATGCCAAATTCAATCAAGCAACAACCAACCTCCAACCAATTCACCAACAATGAAAATGGTTGCCGTCAAAACAGAAAACCCATGTCGATTTTCCGATGCCTCTGATTTGATGCCATCTGAACTATTGCTTCCATTTTCTTCGGTCAGCTTTTTCATGGAAAAAAACAGAATTTAGAGTTTTGAACGGTCGATTGGTAATAAAAAATTGATCACATTATCTGAAAGAGAAGTTTGATGTGGTTTAGCCATAGTTTCTTTGATCAATCAATATCGATTCACCGATTTGCAAATTTATGAGACTGTTGTTCGATTTGGTCGATCAGGATAGTGTTTGACGATGATTTTTCAAATCGCCCTTTTTAATTAAAGAAAATTTAAAAAACTTGAACAAAAAAATGGTGACCTTATTGATCAGAGGAGTGGGAACAGGAACATTGTATCACGGCATCACAAAAATAAAACTATTATTGTCCTTCTTCCTTTGATTGGCGATGATGATGAAGGTAGAATGATTTTTTAAAACACCGATTCGACATTAATTTTTACCTGGTTTTTAATAACTTCTCTAATTTAAAACTCTTGTCAAACACACAATGATTTTTCAAAAACAAAATTGTTGTTTTTTTTTTTTTTTAATTATTAATTTCAACAGATTATTAAAGGAGATTTTTTGTTGTTGTTGTAGTCAAATAGGCACTGAAACTATTTCATGAAAGGAAACTTGGTTTCAACACCTGTATCACGCACACAAACACCAACACACAGATGAGAAACGTTGCTGAAAGTAGTTTATATTACCCATTTTAAATTTGTATCAAATTTCTGAAACACTATCCTTCTTTTTGTTCGGATTGGTTTATGACTGCATTTTATGATTGAATGAAAATCAAAAATCATAAAAATTTATCATTAATTCAACTTGATAGTCTGTTTTTATGAATTTGAAAAATTAATTTTTTTATAATCGATTTCAAACGAAATTTAAGATAAGCAAAATTTTTTATTTGATGCGCACCTCTCATCAATCAACCTGTTTGGTGTGATGATTTGAAATCGGCGTTTCTTTTCTTTCAGGTATAAATTTAAGTTTAATAAACTTTGTGCCGAAATGTCAATAATAGTTTTGGTGTTGAATGGGAAATGACGAGGATGAGATGAAAGTTTCTATAGAAACTAAAAATTTATGACAATTTTTTGGCATTTGTTGGTTGCATTGAAAAGACAAAACAAATGAATGGAAATATATTTGAAACACCCAGAGAATGGGCAATTGAATAAAAGGATTAGTAGATGATGAGAAAATAGAGTAAATAGATTTTATTGATAAAAAAATAAGTTCCAATTGTAGCAATTGTTTTTTTTATTATAAAATGGGCGTGTGGATTATGATGATGGACTCGATCGATCAATGTTTTCTTTTTTGTTGTGTTGAAGAATTCTTCGAATGGACCAATTTCATCATATTGGGCGATGGAGTCAATGGAATGATTACATTCTCAGAGTTATGAGAACAAAGACTGATATCCGAATCCGTACTGCGATAGGATAGATTCCGATTCAATTGATTTTTACTAAAACGTTTCACCAATTGTTCAAGAAAGGTTTGATCTTTGATTGGACGACTCTCAATCTCACTTTTCAATGGTGAACCAAATGTTCTACGACGAAACCCTTTGCTACTATTGAAAAACATGCCCTCTGTGTGGTACTTGTGTGGATAAGCTTTATTACACCGAATGGTCATACAACCAAAAAACATACAGAAAACAATAATGATTACAAAAAATATGATCAAAACCCATGGAGAGGTTATTGGTAGAATATTTCCTAAATCGAATTTTGTTGAAAAAACAATCGTACTAATATTTTTTATGGTCGCTTCATTTGAATCATCTGATTCAACATCATTCAAAAAATGATTGATTGGAAAATTTTCGACGATTTCTTCTTGTTCGTATTGGTGAGATTGTGGTCTTTGTGGTTGTTGATGATTTTGCTGTTTCAAATCAAAACTTATTGGTGTGATGGTTGTTATTATTGTTGATTGAAAAAGAATCATCATATAATACATTTATTACAAACCACTTGAATAAATGAATAATGAAATAATGAAGAAACATTTTCAATACTTTTCCAATCCATTGTTGCTTAAATTTTATTTAAATTGGAAAATTCTTTAATTATTTCATTACAACCACTAGAAATAGAATGTATATTTGAACAGAAAAACTTTATAAGCGTGTAACCACCAAAGTTTTTTTTGTTTGATCATCATTATCATAGTTTTGATCATTCAATGATGTTCTTCGATTTCTGATCACCGATGATAGTGAATAATTAATTCCGTTCTGTGATGAAGAAGAATTTTCCAGAATTGAAAAGCCATTATCATCACCATGATCGAATGCCATATTGACAAAATTGGCACTTTTCGGTTCTGTTTGATTATCATTCATTTTTTTATTCGATTGTTGCAATGTCTTAGTGACTGCAAAAATATGCATCTTATGCTTATCATTGTTGTTCATCTCATAGTCATTGCCCATCATCATGGTATCGATACCACCATCATTGATGATTGGTTGTGTTAAACGACGTTTCAACTCTGGCTGAAATCGATTACCATAGGCATGTTTCGTAATTGTTTGATAGTTTTGATTTGATTCAACTTCGTTAACAATATCGTATAATGTTTGCATTTGAATTTTTCGATCGTGCACCGTGTTTCCAGTTGACTTGTTTCGATCTATTCCTGAAATAATCTAAATGAAAAAAAAACGATTAAGTTAAAATGGAAACAAAATGTTCAATTACCGCCCATTCGGATAATATTTCTCGACCAAGATCTGGGCCAGAATATTTCTTCTGATAAGCCCGATAAATTCGAATGTCTTCGTTGAAAAAGTTTCGTTGAATTGGAGTGAGAAACTGAAGCGGTATTAGTTCTTTAAGCTAATAAGAAACTAGAAAACTTGATTTTTAAACAAGATTGAAATGACTGACTTTAAGTACAATCAATCCAAATGTTCCCAAGAAGAAAACATTAATAAAAGTGTAGGCGATTGAGATGACGGCGTAAATGCTTGTTTCGATTCTCATATCGTATGAATACCAACATGTATAACCTTCGGGTGGTGCCCATGCCGGTTTCAACCAAACAGTATTTCCATTGAATTCATAAGAAGTATAATTCTGAAAATTACCATCAACATGAAGATGAATGGCCAAAGCGAAACACAGCCCAGAATTGACAAATGGTGGCATGAAAGTTGTGGCCACTGCAACGCCGGTCATTGCCATCACATTATTATGAAGCAACGCTACCGCCAGAATCGAGCCACCAGATGAGGCAATAACAGTTCCGTAAATCAAGGTTTTCCAAATACCCCGGCCTTGCATTTCTGATGTTGGCCAATCACCAACATTCCAAGCTACTCGCCATGTTTCAAAGATTAAACCGAAAAAAAAACCGTATATCAAACAAAAGGCAAGACCAACAAAGAGACCTTTGAAGCCAACTTTCATCAGATCCCAAGACCATAAAATGATGCCGAACGAAATGGCTATCACGCATGCCATCAATGGTTCGATCATCATTGAAGCGGCTATGTCGACTGGTTGATTGGTCAGAATGGCTATGCAAGCAATGGTCGACGAACAAAACAAATAAATCCAATAGTTGAATGTTAATTCAGCGCTAGCTTTCACTCCTTCAACCACTTGAGCCACAGTCAAACGAGAGGCCACTGATTTCAAGAAATTATCTTTCATTTCTTGAAAATAATTTTTGCTAAAAAACAAAATTATCAAAAAAAGAAAACACAAGTTGAGAAAAATACTTAAATTTTGAAGAGTTTTCATTTTCGTTGTACATGAACAATGAAAAAGGTACATAACCAACTGAGGAATTGTGTTTGGATCCTATGCCACGACTCTTCAGAAACATCATTGTATAATCGTTGTTTACGAGCTCAACCGAGAAATAGACTTTAAAGTAATTGTTGTTACGACTTTCGGCCCAAACAGCATCTTGTACATTCAGTTGCTCCAAACAATCAATCAAAATTGTCTCCAAAGGAATTGTCTTTTCTTGATCAAAAATTTCTTTAGAAAAATTCAAACATCAAAATACATCAAAAAATTGGAATTCACTATGAAACCTTTTTGAAGAGCAAAAAAATCATTGGTTCGTAATGATGGCGGTGGTTTTATTTCATGAGCCCACGAAACCAATTGACGTTCATATTCTTTTTTTGGTACGGTAACCAAAAACCAAACAACATCGGTGGGCATGTTCCTTTTCGATCAAAAATTATTTAGTGATTGTCTTACAAGCAATCTTCAATCAATCGATTTTCAACTAAATTTGATTTCTTAGATCAATTATTCATTATTAAAAAAAAATTGATTGTCATTGCGTTCTGGTTTTCTCAAATAAATTTCTCTCAATGATCATCTTTTTTTTTTTTTTGTAAACGGACAAATGAGAATAAGTTTCCATTTTTTTTTTTCAAAAATAAGTTGATCAAATATGTCAAAATAGATACCATTTCATCTAGTGAAAACAGTCTCATTTCATGATCCAGACTCATCATTTGAAGGAAACCTTTATCAATGTTTTTACATTTTTTCTCATGAAATCCGATCTAGTCTAGATGGTAATAATGATAAGACAACTTTTATTTAAGAAATACTCGACTAAAATTTGTAGATTCATCAGTGTAATAGAGTAATGTTTTATTATTAAATATGTGTTTTCATTGTAAAAAATTAATTATTTACAATGGATTTTTTTTTGTTCTGTTTATTAATTAGAAATTTACTTTTTTTTCAGGCACCACCACTACTCGATTGGGATTGAATCGTTGAAATGACCGCCGCCGTTGATGATGGTGGTTGTAACTTGTTGCTATTGTGATTTCTGTTGTTATTTGATTGTCCTCCAGCCGAAACATTCCGATTCACAGGTATTGTGATAAAACGAATTTTATGATTATGATCGTCAATCAAACAAATACCACAATAAGGAAGATTTGTTTGGCCGGATCGTGATGTAGAATAAACCGTTAAACAGCGATTATCAAAGCACAATGCATAACCTTTCTTGCATGGATTATGTGAACGAATCAAAAATTCAAATTCATTGCCTCGAATGAATTGTAAGAAAGCGGACTTGTTGTAATAATGGAAATCGGCATGTGGCGTAAAACCCGTTTCTTTTTCTTCTGGTTCATCTTTCTCGCCAGCGTAAACTGTAGGAATGTTGACAATTAACTAGTAAAATTGGGAAAAATTTAAGAAAATAACTGAAAAAACAAAAGTACTTCGAATGCAATTGGCATAATTTGCTCTGGATTTGGAATTTCTGTGAATGCTGCGGATGAATAAGCACTAGTTATTGTTGGCACAAGTTTTTCTCCGGCCGACATTCTCGGAATACCGGAATGAACGCAAAGTATACTTTCGTCGATAGTAGCAGCCACAGGTATTACATCATAAACACGATTGATCAATTCATAAATTTTCTCGCCATATTTCTCACCATATTTGACTCGGCATTCTTGTTCGAGGTTGTTTTTGTTATATTGACGTAATTCGTATCGACCACGTAACAAATAAATCGAATTGGGCATCGCCACCTTCAATGCAAACAAGTAGATGACACATTCGAGTCCATGGCTGAAACTATAACCGGCGTAGTTGCCCAAGAAAAGATATGTGCAAGGCAGCACTGGCACTGATCGGAAAATGTACGATTCAATTTGTAGCAGATCAATGAGACTGCCCTGAATATCTCCGATTATGTAAACTGGTGGAGTTAATTTCAAAATTTTCGATTCGTTTCGTATGATGGCTAATACTTGTTCGCATAAAATCTCTAAATACAAAAAGAGTGTGTCTAGTTCTTCTTCGGAAGCTAATAATCCAATATTGGCCATTTCATCATTTGAAGCGTTCATCAGTTGGTTTTCAGTGAAATCTCGAACTAAATCAATGAAAATGTTGGCAAACGAATTGACGCGAAAAACGTTTTCAATTGAAAATCGATGGGGACTCATCTCACGCTTCGACCATCGAGTGATCCAAGCTTTTTTAAATTGATCAAGTCTATTGATTTATCTCAAAATATTTTAAACTTACTATCTGATATGATTCTTGGATCAACACATCGACCAGCAGTGTCAAAAGTGACAGCATGCAAGCCATAATCGAATTTCTTCACTTCATGATTACGACACAAGTTCTTTTTCTTATTCAAACTCGAAGTAGTTTGTAAACTTTGTTTCGAGCTTTTGGTCGATTTTTTTTGTCTTCGTTGCGATCCTTTGCTTTTTTTCCGACTTGAATGAGAAGCCGACGATGACCGAACTCGTATCAAATCGATGCCCATTTTTTTGGCTTCAAAGTAATTTCGTTCCATTCGTAGCAATTGATTGGTGCTAGGGTAGCCGTTTTGGATGACAACCTGAGAAAACTGTTCAAACGTAATGTAAATATTTTCGGCAGTCATTTTGGCATATTCCATAAATCTGGTGATCTGATTTTGAACTGATTCGGAATTTGTTGATGGGTTCAATTCAAAAATGTCGACTAACATTTCGGCCAATTGAGAAAATGTCATTTGGTTATTGCGTTCGGTGTTGTAATAACTATCAAGATCATATAATCTCATCAGAAAAGTATTAATTCAATTGATTCTACTTGTAGATGAAGGAAATTCGAGTTGGTTGTCTATTCTCGGTTCGAGGGTCCATACACGCCAAAACCAGGACAAAGTTTTGAAAAGTTAAAAAGTGAGAAACAGGTTTTATTTCTTCTGTAAATTCTGATGTTGATTTTGATTTTAGAAATGATGAAAACGAAGGATTCCAATTGAGAAAAACATCAAAAATTTTTTCAAGTCGTTTATCTTTTGTTTTAACAGATTGTATTTCCACATGAAACATTGAAATGAATTTATAGTCATTCCTAATGCCGGATAGAGATGATGTAAAAAATCTTCGTAAATTTCAAAAATTCGATGCTGTGAATAATGAATCTATTTTTCGACAATCAATCAATTGATTTCAAATTTGGAAAAATATTTCTCGAACCTGTTTGAAAAGATGCCACCATTCGTCTGATGTGTTTGAAAACGGAACGCAAGCTTGCAAGGGATGTTCGCTAAGAAATTCAGGATAAATTTTTGGAACATTATAACCAATTATGCCTTCATTGTCATTGTTAGCCAAAGTTTGAGAAATGAATTTGATTTCATTTCCCCACATGTTGGTCAATCCGCCACCCAGAATGTCATCAATTTTGGTCCAACGAATACGATTTGTGTTGACACAACATTGAACCGTTACTTGTTTTTTCTTATCTTTGCCAACTCCCGTGACCAGAACATTTTGCACCAATCTCATATAATAGCGACCAGTTTGTGGTACCTGAATTTTTATGATATTGACTGGGGTCATTTTATATTCGGGTAACATTGCCAATGTTGGATCCATTTCAGCGTCACTTTTACCAAGAATGATAGCAAGACCATCACGAGAGATTCGATCCCAAGTGGAAAACATCGTGAATTAAAACAAATGGGAACCAACAGTACATTCGATGCCGTTCAACGGTACTGGTCAATGCCAGTTGCCGATGTTCTTTGCAATAAATGATGAAAACGACGCAATCAAAAACATGATGATCGTAAATGTTCATTAAATTGTTTCCACTACCTTCGGGCATCAAGCGAAAACGCAATTGCGCTGCATAAGGAACAATGAAACTGCTGGATTGACGATCCGATTGTCTTCCGATTCCAACAGATGTGACTGAACTATCAGATGATGAAGATTTAGTTGAAAGAGATTTTGAGGATGACACCGAAACACTTTGTGATTTGATTGCCATTGTTTCTCCATCCTTCGACACTGTTCGTTTAGCAGAATTTTGCAGTGACTGAGAACTGATAATTGAGGATGACGAAGACCACGAAGATGATGATGAGCTTGATAATGTTGTTGATGGAACAATTTTGACAGATGATTGTTGAACTTTGGTTTGTACGGTGGATGGAATTGATGTAAAAACTGATGACGACTGTAATTGGTCTAGTTTTTTTAAAGAATTTTTTTTTGATTTTGAACTATTCATTTTTTCTATTTATTACAGATACAGTCAATTTACATTTTGGAAAACAACATGTTTTGCCTATTTATAGTTCGGAAAAATGTTAAATTCGGTTTCGAAATTCCTTAATTTGTTCATTTTTTTTTTGCATTTAAAGCCCATCACATTGGAAAAATTTTCTGAAAAAAATTTGGTTTGCATGATGTTTGGTTTATTTAGATGCAATATGTTTCTTCTATTATTTAGCCTTTTTGTTGAGAACGAGGCTAAAAAGAGAACTGATCGATTCGATCGAAACTTTAACGAGTTGAAAAGTGACGGTCAGTTTTTTTTATTTATTTGTTGAAATACTGTTGAAAGTTTGACTTTTTTTAGCTAAAACGTGGATCATATGGATGTTTGTTCTATTAATTATCATAATCATGTTGATTGTACTTAGTTTTGGTGTTTTCAATCATCCTAAAATGAGACTTAAAAGACCAAAATTTAAATATCAAATCACTTCTCAGCCGAAAGACTATAAGATTGAAATCTCTTCAGAAACTTCCTCATATTCAAGAAATTTTAATAAAAAATTAAGTCTAATAAAAAAATAACTGTTTTATGAAGATCATCATCAATGACGTATCTAAATCGCCGCAGCGATCTCTTTTCAAACAAATCAGCAATAGTTTTAATGTCAAAATTTAAACGCCTAAGCAGCATATTAATCAATGAAAATTTGTTCGATGGTATTTATTTGGTCATTTATTATTATTATAATGGAATATTATTACTTATGAGCTTTTTGCCATTATCTTGAGCCATTTATTATTGAAAACGTCAATTGCAGTACATCGGTCAACTTCTTCGGGATTGAGCATCATTTCAATGAGAGATTGACTTTCCACTGGTGATGATTGAAAACGTGATTGCAAATAACTAGGATAATTTAACTGTTCTTTCAGCATTATTTTTTTATCTTTAAAATGAAATGGGAAACGATTCTCTAGCATTACATAAAACGAAACGCCCATCGCCCAAACATCTGCTTTGAAGGGATTATATAGTTTTTTACATAATAATTGCGGAGAATAATATGGCAATGTACCACAGAACGTTTGTGACATGATCACTTTCTGTGTTATAGGATCATAAGAAATTCGTGCAAAACCAAAATCGGATAGCTTGGCAACTAGATTATTGTTAAGAAGCATATTATCCAATTTTATGTCTCGATGGCACATAAATAATCTTTTGTGTAAATGCACCAAGCCAGACAATATTTGAAAAAACCAAATACAGGCCAACTGTCGTTTGACACCATTATGCTTTTTCATATATCCGGAAACATCTCCGCCTTCCATGAATTCCATGAAAATGTACATTCGTTGATTGGCTCGTATAATGTCAAATGTTTCAACAATGTTCTCGTGTTGTGTCTCCATCATCGCTTGCAACTCTCTTGGCAAAAATTTTTCACGCATTGTCGAGCTCATTTTCTCCAAAAACAAGACCTTGACAGCGGCCAAAGTTGCTGGCATTGTGGTACGCTTGCATTTATAAACGATACCAAAAGCACCAGCACCAAGCTTGTTCAATATACGATACTTTTTGCGTTTGAAAACAGCCTCAGTCTTTGAATCAAGTTCTATTTTATCTGTTTTCATATGTTTCTCTTATTTGAAATTTTATTGCCAACAACCAATCTTGTCAATAAGCAAGAAACATCTAAGAAACAAAACAACCAATCACTTATATATTGAAGCCCAACACTCATAATTGAGTTTGACTTTGATTTGCAATTCAAGAATCGTTTCATCGATTGTTCAAAACAATTTGAAAATTCAGGAGGCGGTACCTCTTAGAAAAATAGGAATGAAGCAGTGATTAGTAAATTTAGAAAAAACAAACTATATCAATTAAATAATTGCATTCTCGTATAAAACAGGCATACAGGATTATGAATGCTGAAAAGCGTGTTTCACTCAACTATTTTTGAGAAACTGATGATCAAGCAAATTGGACCAATAGTTTTGTTGCATCCGTTTTTGTCTTTTCTATTCTGTACGATTACTTGAAAGATGTAAGCCTTTTTCTTGTCTGATAACAACCAAACTCATTCATTTCAATTGAATAGCCTGAATGTGAAAAAATCAAGCAGTATCAAAGAGCGAATTTGAATGTTTTGCTGGTCGGTCTCACCAATTGATTTTGGTGATCAAAGACTTTTATGTTTATCAAATTCAATACGATTTCAAAACTATTTGCTATGATCATTTTAATCAAAAACGTATATTGATGACTGATTTTGGATATGGCCAGTTCGATGGCAAATATTGAGAGGCTTTGTTACAAATAATTATTTGTTTGGCAAAAATTTTGTCTATTCTTTTCACCAAAACATTTTTTATCAACGAAGAACAAGTTTCCCATTACTCAAACGACAATATACTAGTTTTGTGGTTTGCTTGGGTGAGGATGGCACTGAATATCCAATCGATTCAAATAGTTTGAATAGAAAAATGAATGGTATTAATTTAATAAATTTTATTTCTCAATTAGGAATTCTCGGTGTTGTTGGTATTCTATTTTTGCTGTCAGCGATTATTTATTTAATAAAAAAAACGTAAAAGCTTGTTTTCACTCAGTTGGATTAAATCAAAAGGCAAATCATCAATTATCAACATGATGATCAAGATGAAACTGATCATAGTAAATCGAGTTCCGAAAGCAAAAGTTGAGAAGAAACACATTTCATTGACAAAAAAAAAAAAAACAAAAATTGGGAATCTTTCAGTTTTATTCACAGCCGTTTCAATGATTCATTATTAAATGAAATAAGATTCATCTTATTCAAAAGATTATTCTATTGATTTTTTTCCAAATTTTTGGAGCCATTGGTTTTGGAAAACGTCAGTGGCGGAAAATCGATTATGCTCATCCGGGTTCAGCATCTTTTCAATTAGAGATTGACCTTCAGGTGGTGTTGATTGAAAACGTGATTGCAAATAATTTGGATATCGTTTCTGTTCTTTTAGCATTTCACCTCTATCCTTGAAATGAAATGGAAAACGATTCTCAAACATAACAAACAACGAAACACCCATTGCCCAAACATCTGCTTTAAAGGGATTGTAAGGCTTTTTGAAAACTAATTGCGGAGAATAATATGGCAGTGTACCACAAAACGTTTCCGACATGATCACTTTCGATCGATCAGGATCATAAGAGATTCGTGCAAAACCAAAATCGGATAGCTTGGCAACTCGATGATTGTTGAGCAGCATATTATCTAATTTGATGTCTCGATGAGACATAAAAATTCTTTTATGTAGATGTACCAAGCCAGACAATATTTGAAAAAACCAAATGCATGCCAAACGGGGTTTGACACCGTCATTCTTTTTCATATACCCGGCCACATCTCCGCCTCCCATGAATTCCATGAAAATGAACATATTTTGGTTAGCTCGAATAATGTCAAACGTTTCAACAATATTTTCGTGTTGGGTCTCCATCATTGCTTGCAACTCTCTGGGTAAAAACTTGGTACGCATTGTTGAATTCATTTTCCCCAAGAACATCACTTTGACAGCTGCAAAACTTGCTGGTTTAGAGTTTGTACGCTCGCATTTATAAACAACACCAAAAGCACCAGCTCCAAGCTTGTTCAATATATGATACTTTTTACGTTTGAAAACAGCTAGAGTTTTGCTATCAAGCTCGATCGTTTCGTTTTCCATGTTTCGATTGTTTGAAACTTTTCCTTTTTCCAACAACTAATGTTGTCAATGAACAAGAAACATCGAATACAAAGCAACAACAAACGCTTAAATATTGTAGCTCTACTCGAACTATTTGAATCAAATTCGAATTTTTAACTCAATCAAATATGAGATTGTTCAATGGAGCTTTTTTCAAAGAACCATTAATTTAAAGCTTTCATAGTTTACATCTTTTCAAGAATTCCTAGAATTTTCAATTGTTCTAATTAGTTGGCTTTGAAATATAAAAGAAAAATGTTCCAATGTAAGAAGAGTGAATTTTATTTGAGAGAAAAGGAATTTTTCTTCCATCGAAGAATCCATCAAAAAGAAGATATAGTCTCTCAAAAAGGAAAAGCAAATATAGAATGTATTTTTTCAAATTAATTTCAAATGGTGCTTCAACAAAGGCGATGATTATTTCGCAAGCAAATATTATTTAGAATGCTTGTTAAATGGTATTGTTGTGTTTCATTGTTTATTGAGTCTGGTTAGTGCCCAATATCAAAAGGATGTAAGTGTTTTTAGAGATATTCAGGAAAAACAACCATTTCAAAAAATCTATTGTAGACGGTCTGTGAAAAAATGAAACGCCAAAAGGGTCATAATTTCAGTATTTTGATGGTTGGTCCAATCGTCAATGCTACCATTCTAATAACTACAGAGTTTCAAGTTTATCAAATCGAATCAGACCCAAATATAGAAAAATCGGTTGAACGTTTGTATCTGCAGGGCAAAGCAATGAGCCTGAAAGAAAAATGGCCAAAACTGGGGCAGCATCAATTGTGGGCAATCGTCTCAAAAATCGTTTTCAACGCTTTTACTGTAGTAGACAATTCTGGTAGTTGGGTTTGCTTCACAACAAAAAATAAAACCAAAGGATTCAGAGGATTGTGTTACAACATCGAAAAAGAAACTATCATTAATGGCTATTATTATAGCGAAATTTTTGATGAAGTTTTGATACCAGTCGCTGAAAACAGAATCTACTTCTCTCTGAGAAAGGGTTATGTTTGGAAAACAATATCAATGTGTCGATACGAATTTTCAAAAAGTATAGAAGAATCTGGATCACGAATCAGCCGTTTAGAGAATTATCGTCCAATGTGTTTTGACAATCCTGAAAAAACAGCAATACGAATGGATTATGGGCGTTGTAAATGGCCAATAGAATGGCCTGTACTCAAAGGCTTCAATGCGAATGAGCGATTCTATTTGTTAGCTTCGAATGAAGTTTATATATTCAACGAGAAAACATTCTTGAACCCCAAAAAAGCCTACAAGATTGTGTCAAAATCTTATGAAAGTTTTATAACTTGCGTTGATGATGAAGGCAATATTGGTGATTTGGATAACATTCCTGATACTCAATTGGATGAGTTGCCAGCCAATATTGGAAGTATTGTGACCGAGAAAAATGGTAAGAACTCTCTTTAAACGTTGATTTTGATTGATTTAAATTTTAAGGTTTCAAGATTTGGTTGGTTGCCATCATCATCATTGCTTTGGTGTGTTTATTTATATTTATTTCTATAGCCTGGATGGTTTATAAGAAATACTCTTCTCATAAAGAGAAAAAAGAGAAAACGACAAAAGAATTTTCACCTCCATCACCAGTACCTCAGCCAATATCATCACCTCCATCAACACCTCTTTTGAATGAGAGAAAATCTCGACAACCAAGCAATTCTGATGATGATGATGGTGAGGAGGAGAACAAAAATCATCCAAAGAAAGAGAAAAGCAAGAACAAGTCGAAAAAGAGCAAAAAAAACAAATCAACTGGTTCCAAGAGATCAAAAAAAAAGAAATAAACATAAAAATATTTTCATTTAAACACCATTCACCATTTGTGAATTGAAAGAAGAAATCTTAATTTCTTTTCAAACCTTAAAATTCCATCTTCTAAGAACAGGATCGAAATAAAAAATTAATTTTTATAATTGACCAATGAATTTTTTCAAGCGAGAAGCGGATCATGCTTTCGCTGATTCTACACTGATTTTGCTGAAGATTAATCTCAATAGACTTTCAAAATTCATCCTGAATGATGATGAATTATTTTTCAGAAATTTATTTGCTCAGCTAATTCGAATTGAGAAAAAAGTTCATTGAATGGAATTTTCTGATCTTTTGACTCTTTTAAAAGGCTAGTTAAACTTGAGTTGAGTTTCATTGGCTGCACGATCAAATGTCTTATTTGAAAAAAAAAATGAACATTTGCTATATTACCATGATGATGATGATGATTTTCATTGAGAATTATTGCCAAGTAAGATTATTTGAAATAAATTTTAATGAAATTTTTTTTTTTTTATTCTTAAGAGTATCGGCAGGAAAAAAGGGTTAAGCGTTTTGGGTGTCGGTTTCACTAGTAATGGTTTGATTCTAATTGACAAACAATTCAAAGTATCACAAGTTGGAGGCGACGTGATAACAGCTGTTGATAGTATGTATCTAGGTGGAACTGATTGGATTCCAATTGAACAAACATGGCCAGAGTTGACCAAAGACTCTAGATGGAAAGAAGTCAAAAAAAATATCTACAATATTTTGATATTGGAAAATATTGAAGGGCCCTGGATTATTTTCAACATATTAAATAGTTGTGGCCTATTTTTTAACCTAAATAATAGAACTGTTCATTCAGGTTTTGTTATTGAGAATACTTTTCCAGAAGTGATGATTTCGACAAATAATTCAAATGAGGTATTCGCTTTTCGCACTAACAAGGAAAAAACCGGATTGGAAATAAACAAATATGATTTGTTCAATTTCACTAAAGGTGGAAAGATCGGTTTAAAAGATCAATACAAGCATTTGTGTTTTTATTTGCAACCAATGGTTGAATCAGAAAAAACATCTCCAATTCCAAATGATGCCTTCCTCCATGTCGTTAAAAATAAAGATGAGTGCATGAGACCTGTCAATTGGCCTTTGAACAACGGTTTTATTTACAAGAATCGATTTTATTTGATGGGACTAGACTATGTTCATACCTTCAAAACAGAAGCCTACAAGGAACCAGAATTCGGCTTTTTGATAAGAAGACGGCGATACGATGATTTCATTTATGATGGAAAAAATTCTCAAAATTCTGTTGATAATGGAAGTGGAACCAACAGTAATGGTCAAATTGTGAACCTAAAAGAGCTACCGGAGAAAATTCGGATCCATAAAAGTAGTGTATTGAAAAGAGAATGTTTTTCATTTAATCTTTTAAATTTTTGGAAAAACAAGGCCAATGGGTTATTTGGGTTTCGAGTATTTTCGGGCTACTTTTTGTTATGATCCTCGTTGTGGTGGGTTTTCAGTACTATTCAAAATCTTTTTCGGACAAAAACAAAACTCCATCAACTCTGACCACTACTACTACTAAAAGAAAACGTGACGACGACGATGATGGCGACAATAATGAGGAAAACGATCGTAGAAAATCGTCTAAAAAGTCGAAAATCAAATTAAATAGTTCGAAACGCAAATCCCGAAGCAAATAAAGTTTGAAAAATAAAAAATAAAACTATTAAAAAAAATTTTTTAAAATTTATATTTAATAGAACTAAAAAATTTTTACTATGTAGTAAACTGTTTTTTGACTCTGTGGCCTAATGGATTAAGGCGTCGGTTTCCGGAGCCGAAGATTGTGGGTTCGAGTCCCATCAGAGTCGTGCAATCAAAAAATGGTAAATTATTATTTAAATTTTCTTTTTTTTTTTTATTAAAAAAATAAAAAAAATATGAAATCGAAGAAAATTTTTATGTCGATAAAAAAAACCAAGAAACATGGTTTTTTTTCTTAAAAATGTTTTTTTCTTTTTGTTCAAGCTCTGCCCGATTCAAAGCTCACAAAAGAGTGGAAAAAAAAATTTGGAACGCTTCACGATTTTGCGTGTCATCCTTGCGCAGGGGCCATGCTAATCTTCTGTATCGTTCCAATTTTAGTATATGTCCCGCCGACACGGGACAACCTTACATGTAAGCAAATCAGTTTATATACAATATATTTTTACTGTTTTTTACAGTTACAGTCGGTAAGTTAATTTTTTTATAAAAAAAATTGATTGTGTAATTTTTTTAAATTTCTGTTTTTATGCAGTTGAATTAGTTAAAAACTTTAAAATATAAAAAAACTTTACTTTAGATTAAAATCTAGATAAAAGTTTAAGAATTTAGTAACATCTTTTATGAAGAGTTGCTAAAAAGTTCTTTTTTCAGAACAACATGCATCGTTTTCTGAATTCGTTGTTTTTTGTGAAAAATTTGGAACCATTCAGTTTTTCAAAGTTTTTAGTTTCAAATGAGCAATCATTATTTTCATTATCGGCTTTAATAAACCACGAAAGCCGTCGTTTCGGTCGACGTTATCGTCGTTGGTATCATTGGCCAAATGATTTTTTACCTTTTCATTGGGAACGACCCAAACAAGAACCACCATATTTGAGAACTGGCGATGCAGTTCGCGATATTGGTTTTTGGGATTCGAAAGCATTGATTCTAGGAGCAGAGAATTCAAAGTTGTTGTCGCAAGCTCCTGAAGTCGTAAGACGTCAATTTACTTTAGAATTTGCCGAACGCCCTGATATTCTCAAATATCAAACTGAACGAATTGTTTCGATGGTTCGACGATATTCGTTTGATGAATTGTCTAATGAAGTTTTGATTGCAAAGTTCACAGTGAAAATTCGAAACAATCTTCATCATTTAACTAAAATTGATAAAAACGATGCACCAAGAAAGATTCGCCAAAATAATCTTTGGCAAAAACGAAAAAAGCTTCTGAACGAACTGTACTATCAAAATCGAGAAAGATACGATTGGTTAGTAAAGTTTTTAGGCATCACTCATCAAGTGCCAAAACTAGGCTTAATTGAATCTAAGCCAACCAGAAAAGGCGAACTTCGTCGCTTAACTAGAGAGTATTGTGATCGAATCAAAGAAGAGCGGTTGAATGCCTATCATGAAGAACTCAAAGCCAAGCAATCATTGTTGAATGAAGAAATGCTTAAAGTACAAAAATTGATCGAACAAGATGAAAAGTATTTGGGAATAACGAATAAAGAAAAAACTTTTTAGCCAATTTGTAATCAAATTTTTTGATTTATAAATTTATTTAATTTTCAATCAAGAATAGAATGTCAAAACGTCGCTTTGATTTCCTCGCATCAACATCATTGGTGGCATGTTTTTGGTGATAATTTCTAACCATGCCATGTACAAAACTGCCGGACATGTTTCTTTGCGAGGCATCGGCAAACTCCTGTTTAAAAAAAGTATCATATTTCTTGTTCAGATCACATTGAACTCACATTACGATCACATTTGAGTTTTTCGAATGTTGCATCAATAGTTCATGTAAACGTAAATGACGATTAGTCTTTGAAAAACACACACAGTTTATTTCAGTATGAATCGTATTAACGTACCTTGTTCTCGAATTGTATCAATTGAGATTCGGTCAAACTCAATCTAGACTGTTGTTCTTCTTCTACTTCTTCATATTCTTCCACTAGAAAGGGTTCTATTAATGAACGAAATCTTTTTCGCAGCTTTTGATTGGCCGGTTTCAAAATATCTGTCAACATGATAACGTTTGAACATGGAATCCGAAATTTGGTCAACATAATGGCCATGTTACGTTGCTCTACATCGAGCTCTGATTCCTTATTGGCTAAAGCAAAAACTCGAAGCTCAGATTGGCACCATTGTGAACGAGTTTGAATAATGTAGGGTAGAAGTAAGGTTAGACCACCGTCGTCATACAACCACCAAACATCAATCACACGATTTGATTTACTCAAAAACAATGAGTTTTCAATGTTTTTCTCATTCCGATCTTTGATTTGTCGTTCTCTCGATTCTGGCAAATGAAGTTAAATTTTCTCAAAAAAAAATTTTAAATACTTTTTGTTTTCGAAGCAGTTGTCTCAACAAGGCGATTACTATTTGACGATTTGATTGAAGAAAAAGTCGTTTTTAGCTTTTCGGGAACATGGACAATCACAATCGAAAGATGGTAATCGAAAATCAAACTTTTTGGTTTGAAGAAAAATAATCACGATGATAATAAATCAACATTGATCTCAACATACTGTATGGTTTTAAAATAATCTAGCAATTCTTTCTGGTCACATTTTGGCCAATCTGTTTTGAAGCCCATCATGACGATGTTTGGTTTCAACTTTCCCATACCAGATAACTAAATGTTAAACATTGAAAAATTTTCACTCTTCGATTTGCTTCATACTTGAACCAATGATTGAACCCCTTGGTAAAGGCTTGGATAGTTGACACAATCAAAAAACGCTTTGATGTTTCGTTCCATCAAAAATTGGTTGGCATCTTCAATGATTTGTTTTTTGGATCGAAGTGAGCGAGCTATTTCAATATCACCGCAAATCAAAAAACCAAGACGTTTGGTGATGAGATGCGCCAAATCGACCAGATCAATTCGATGTTTTGGATTACCAGCTAATAGCAAAATTTGTGGACGATAGTTTTTCACATGATCAGATACCAAGTTCAATCGATAAATATTTTGAATGGCCTTGCGATAAATTTGAGCCTGTGTTGAAGAGCCCCAATTGACATCTGTTTTTCAAAAATTAATTACTTTGAATCTTTCGAGTTTTTGATTCAATTTACCAGGGTTACGATATACAATCCATCCATACAAGAGGAGTATGATGAAAAAAGTCAACAAGGCTGTTATCCAATCAGTGATGAACATGACGATCAACATCAAAAATGAGCTAAATAAACTGAGCCATTTGTTGTAGAAACGAAACGATGGTCGAAAACCGGGTGATCTGGCGAAACTAGCATGAAAACACGAGAAATTGATCAACGTATAAGCAGCTAAAAAAAAACTTGAAATAATCGGTGCAATTGAATTCAGTTCGCCCAACAAACAACATGCGAATCCTATGGCAAACGTTAAAAGATAACCGGATCGAGGGTCTTGATTTGGTCCGTGACCTTTACCAAAGTGAGAAATATAAGGAAATAAATGATCACGACACAATGCTTGAAAAACTTTTGGAGCGGAAACTAAACTGGCCAAAGCCGAAGATAAGGCAGCGGCAAATATTCCTGCATAAATTATCGGACCATAATAAGACATCAACTCAACTATTTGATAATAATTTGAAAGACCATAGAAACATTGACCAACTACTGATGATCGATTGCAATCGCGTAAAGATTGATAGACAGATGGTGGCACGGAGTGAGCTTCAGTGTGAATCAACTCAACTAAGCCGTTAGCATCGCGAACTACGTTGGCTGCCATGAAAAAATGAAACACAATGTAAGTGATTGTTGTGATGATAATTGATAATAATGTTCCCAATGGGATTGCTTTTGATGGATCTTTCAAGTCACCAGAGATGTTGGCGCCGGCCAAAATTCCCGTGGCAGCCGGAAAATAAATCGAAAATGTTGAAAAAAAATTATGATTACCTCGGTAATCGGAAAACATATTTTCTCGAATTATTGAAACTGAAAAAAAAAAATTTCAAACAAATAATTTTTCAAATACTCAATATTAAATTACCATTCCAGCCAAAATATCCTCGAGCAATTTGGAGAGTTGAACGTGGTGGAAAAAGTGAACCAATGATAAAATCACCCATAGCTATCAGTAAAATGATCAACAGAAATACTTGAGTCTGCAGACATGTCAATTGGAAAAATTTAAATTGGCACAGATTTGAGCGAAAAAAACTACCAGACTTACATGAGCTTCCCAATCAGTACCGATTAAAACGATAATTAGTAAAACTATTACCGTCAAACAACTGACCAGACGAACATCATTCAAAGTACCGTCGATTATTTTTATGTTGAAATAAAGCTTGTGAATGAAGAAAAATTCAGAAAATATTTTGAAAAACAATTCAAAAATTACAGAAAGCATTGTGCATAAAGTTTCAGCGAATCCCACCGTGTACATTGCCACAGCGACGGCATTAGCCAATGAAAATATAATACCAATCGATCCGCCGACTTCTGGTCCCAAAGAACGACTTATCATGAAATATGTTCCACCGCCTTGAACTTCTCCGTTTGTGCAAATGGCTGACAGTGAGATGGCTGTCAAAGAAGTACAAACTGAAGCCAAAAGAATTATTAACGTTCCTTCGATGATACCGGCTTGAGCAGCAACCCATGACAATCTAAGAAACAAAATCACACCCCATATATTCAACAAATTTCGAACAAGAACGCCTTTGACCCAGCCAAACTTTATTGCTTGCTTCGAGGAATCATCGAAAAATTTTGTCGGTTCTTGTTTCTCAGGCAAAATAGAAATTGTGTTCGGAGATTTCGGCCCATCATCGAATGTCACGGTCACTTGAACGCCATGCAATTCATCTAGTGTAGGTCGATTTTTTTCTCCCATTATCATGGATCTTATTTTTCTATAAAAATCGATTTTGGGCAACACTTCTCTGGTGTAGAAATGGAAACTTTTTGTATCGCTACAAATGGTTGAATGATTACTTGAGCCATCGCTAAGCTGGTCACTCAAGTTATTTACGAGGTTATCATTCCCGGAATCATTTTGAAAGAATTTATCACCATCGTGAATCACTTTCGGACTGAAGACATCTTCATCTTCTTGGCTATTTGAGCGTTCCTTTTGGAAGTTAGTACCGATCGATTGCATTCTCGCATTCACCAACCATTTATTGATTGAACGATAAAACTAAAAAAATTTTCTGATTTTTTCAAAAAGTTTGGTTTCTGATCACTTTGGGAGAAATGATCGATCAAAAAAAGTATCAAATTTGATGAATTAATTTGAAAGGAAACTTGAGGAATGATCATTCTCGTGGTTGAACCAATCTAATAATTAACAACCGAGAAATTTTAGAAACAGAAAAAAAGATTTCTTGTATGGACTTTTGTTTTGAGAAAAATTCATATCAAATTGTTTTTAAACGGTGGTCGTATTATTTACTAGAAAAAAAATTTCCAAAAATCCCCAAACGAAAAGATCTATTTTATCATCTCATCAAGAGAATGAAACTTTAAACAAACCACATGCAACGATAATATTTTATTTCTTCAATACATCGTACCAAACTTTTCTGTTTGTGCTTGCCTGTATATGAGGCATGTGTCTCGTATCAATTAACCCACTCACTGCCAGGCATCATGAAATTTTTCCATTTTTATTAATATTGTTGTTTATTATAGTTCAATCTTTCACTATACCATCATAGAAAAATGTTTAAATATCATATTCAACAAAGATGTGCTAGGTTTTCTTCCGAAATACAACAGACAACTCAGCATTCTTTTTCGTATCAGCTTATGTTTAGATTAAAACCAAAGACGAGTATACTCGTCTTAGGCAGCAAATAGGTGAAAACAACTCAATATGAGTAATTTGAGTTGAAATCAACATTTCAATCAAAAAAAAAAACGATCTTTTTCACAAACAATCATCAAGGCCGTGGACTTTGATTTCAATTGACCACACAAAACAATCTTATCTCAATCCAATCAAAAAAATTGAGTCATCACATTGAGAAATGAAAACTTCCTGTTTTTCAGTTTTGAATGAAGTCGACTATAACTGGACGTTCACTTTCTGGTTCTTCTTCCAAATCATCAAACAATTTCCATTTGATTGATTTCATCAAGAAATTTTGAAATTTTTCGCCTCGTTCTCGAAGTTGCTTGGTGATGAAAGAACTTTCATGTTTGAAATTAAGAAATAATGTTCGTAAAATAGAATGAAAAAGACTTTCTTCGCAGTCGGAAATCTCCAAAAGCATTTCGTTGTTTGAAATTTGTTTCAGCTGAAAATGGAAAACTCGAATAAAAGCCAGGAAAAAATTGTTTCGTTTAGTGAGCGA
This sequence comes from Octodonta nipae, assembly GCA_034190945.1. NCBI lineage: Eukaryota > Metazoa > Arthropoda > Insecta > Coleoptera > Chrysomelidae > Octodonta > Octodonta nipae. The sequence continues at coordinate 40,650 of JAVLUE010000063.1, read as the reverse complement.
ACTGCGAGCAGAACAAATTATTTTTATAATATCTCGCCATGATTCAAACGCTTCAAATTGATGACCCAACAAAAAAATTATGAATGCAAACTGAAGTTCACCAAGAAGATCTAACTCATGATTATCGTGATAATGACAAATCAAAAAATCCAGAGTGAATGATGAGTCTAATGAGTGACGAGTGATTTCAGATGCTGTTGAACCTTCGGGATAAAGAAATCTTTTGGGAACTTCTGAGATAAATCGCACAACGGCTTCAGGAGCCACCACCATATCCGGTAGACCTTGAGAGTCAACTTTGTTCCGAAGATCACAGAAACGATTTGTTTGAACTTGACTACCATCTTCGTTGGGCTTGTAGACAAGAGATGAAGCCGAAAATATTTTACCACAAAGAGGATTCATCCGTTCAAAAATATCTTTAGTGATGTAATCGCTTAAAGAAACCCAACTTTGATATTGATCGAATTGGTAGGCACCTTAAAAAGAAAAAAAATTTTTTAGAAAAAAACCAATGCTATTGAAACAAACCTAATTGTGCATCTAGATAACCTTTATTGAAACTATCTTTTAGTGATGCAACTCTCTCGGTATCAACTTGATCTAAAATCAAATCCTCTTCTCGATCATCCCACTTGACGGCAAGAAAATCTTCTGAACTGAAATAATGAAAAAAACTAATTCGTGGTCCCACCAAACCAGTTTTGGTATGAACTAAACTAAAATGAATCAAATGCAATCCAGGTGGAATCATTTTAAGGCCTAAGAAGTTTTTTCCCGTATAATGAATAGAGAGATCAATACCGAATTCCGAACCAACGGGAAAATTTTCCACCACCATTGCCGCACAATACTTGAGTAATTCTTTGGCCGTTGCTTGATCAAAATCATTATTTGAAGGTATTTTTATTGTGACTTGAGGTTTCGATGAAGATGTCATGATTTTATCAAAAACCGAAATTGAAAAATTTCAGAAACAAACAAAATTTGTAACACCTTTTATGGATAGTCAACCTCATGTTTTTCAAGCAACAAAAACATCAATTGGCAGTTGTTCGAATTCGAGAGTTCTCTACCATAATGGCATCGAATCTCAATAATAATATAATCCCTGGCCCTTCAACCAACCAGCACCCATCTGGCTCTTCGCCTCAACCAATAAATTTTGATTCGCTCAAGCCATCAGCAACCTGCAACAACAGCAGCGACATTATCGTTAAGACCGTTGGCACCATCTTTTCCATCATTTTCCACAACAGCGACTATCGTACCCGTTCAGGCTACCACATCCACATTCATTCAACAGTCTCAATTTCAAACGATTAGAACGCCAACTTTTCCGAAGCAACAATTACTCTTATTAGCACCTACAAAAACTGTGATTGGTTCTGCATCTAGTCAGTTGAACCCAACAATCCAACAACAATCTACCACTAGATTTTTGACTGTTTTCAGTCATCAACAAACCTCACAGCAGCCTCAAATAATTTCGTTAATCAACTTGCCTCGACAGTTTTCTCAATCTAACATAGTTCAAGGAGGACATCAAAAAATTGAGTCTTCAAATTCGCAAGTAAAGATTCGCAAAAGGTTCCTTGTTGATTCAAGCTTAGATCAATTGAGTGATGAAGGAAAAAAAAAACCAAAAACAACTTTACTTCTTGCCACGCCTTCTCGAATTCAATCACAGTCAACTTCTTCGTTTGCTTTGAATTCGGACCAAAGTTTGAATAAGAAATTTTTTGTTTTACAAGCATGTACTAAACCACCGAATGTTGTTAATTTCAATGAAAAACAACAATCTCAACAACCAATCTTGTTGTCCACTTCATCAACTGAAGAACAATCTTCACTCAAGTCAACAATTCAAGAAATTAACAACCAAAAAATCACAAAACCTCTACTTGAAACGAAGTCTGCGACAAAAATTATTTCCAGTAAAAAATTTAAATCAAAAATTTCAGCTCTTTCTACTGTAATCACCGAAAAAGCTGTACAACAGGTCAATGAAAAATCAAAGATCAAGAGTGCGGAAAGTATCAATGAAAAAGTCGTTTCGAATCAAGAATCGAAAACCTTAAAATCTTCGAAAACAAAAAATTTACTGTTGTTTGCAGCAACTAACGAAAAATCTGTTGTTTCTAATGCTAATGATCCAAAATTTGATAAACTAGTCATTCTTGATCCTAAAAATTCGATTGAAAAATCGTCAAACGGTTCGAATTCAAATGATTCTCTGGTAGTTTTACTTCCACCGAAATATTTTCTTGCCGATTCTCAGGATGATGATGATAACGATAACGATTGTCAAAATGACTTGGAACAAGATTTCAACAGATATCTGACCGAAACTCGGTTATTGGATCAATTTCAAAAAGAAAAACGAAGAAAGAAGCTGAGCAAGAAGAAAAAAAAGCGAAAAAATAAACGGAAAAAACAAAAGCATAACGAGAAAGCATGGATCAAAAGTGATATTTACGATGAAGAAGAAGGAGAAATCGATGATTTTGATCGATTATCAATTAAAGCCAAAAAGAATACTTCTGAAAAAGATGAAAATTTTGATGATGATGAAATAGATTCTTTAAAAAATTTTAAAAAGCATAGTAATTTGCCTATTACTATGGGTATGGTTTTGGAAGAGATTCAGGAAAACTTAGCTCGAAAAACAACCAAACGTCAACAGTTGGAAGCTAAATTATTTCGATTATTTTGGAGACCAAACAAGCAAAACGGTATTTTTATCAAGAATCTCAAATTAATTTATCAATTTTTTTATAAATAGATAACATTTTTTGGTTGAAAAAAATCAATAGTGAATCAATTGAAAGTAATTCATTTGAATTTGGTCAAATGATTGATCTTTTAAAACCAGGTAAATTGATTTTTTTCAAAATTTTATTGAGTTTTTTTTTTATTGATCAGATAATTCATATAATCGAGCATTCAAAGCAATCAATGAACTTGAGTCAAAATTGTTGAAAACCAATGAGATTTCTGGAACCGAATTTACATCTTCGTTGGAAACTCTTGAAGATGAATACAGACAAGCTTTGATTACTTTGAAAGTTTTTTTGTTGAAAAAAAATTTCATTCAAATTTCAAATAATTCAACCGTTAAACTTGATAAGGATCAAATGGAATTGATGAAACGAGCTTTTTTAAAACGTCTTATCGATTTGGTGAACATTCGACAACATGAACAGAAATCATTGTTGGACGTTTTTTTCGATAAAAATTATAGTGATCAAATGTTTTCGTCTTCGGTTTTAGAAATGTATTTTGACTCGAAAGAATCAGAAAAGTTTCTAGAAAAAAAGTGTTCAAACTTCTTGAAAAAATCTCTGATTTTACGTCTTCATCAATCGCTGAGCGAAAACCCAGTTTTGAGTGAAAAACAGAAAAGATTTTTTGAAGAGTTTTTTCAATCAAAATTGGATCAAACTGATTTTAATGAAAAAATTTCCCATTCGGATGATTTGAGTATTGACTGTGACAATTTCTGGTCTCGCCACCTCTGCTGTCATTAAAAAGTTTACCATTATTTAAACACCAAAATTTCAACATCAAATTCCTCAAATCAAAAGCAATCAAAATGTTATGAAACGATTGAGCTGGCCAGCGAGAAAATCTTTTCAATCAATCATCAAAAATTATTTTAATCTCATTTTTAATTCGGCCAAAAGTAAACAATTAGAGCATTTGTTTGATCAAAAAAATACTCGTGAAAATTTTCTCGAAATTTTATTGCCTAGAATGGCTCAATTCAAGAAATCTTTTTACGAATGGAAAATAATGTTCCATACAAAATATCTGTGGAATGTTAATATGATTGAATCACAAATCGAATCATTTCAAAATTCTAAAATTTCTCTTTCATCTCGAATGGTTTTTCAAAATCTTTGCAATCTCGCAAACTTGTGATAAAAAATTTCATTGAAAGTTTACATAAGGAATATTTTTTTCTCAACTCAATTGCCAAAGAAGGAAATCATACTTTGAAATTTGAATCTGGATCATCGTTAATTCATATCGAACCTCTCAAACAACGTCATGGATTTGTTTTCAAGTGTTCAACTTGTAAAATGTACTATCGTTTAGGTGAAACTCAAACCGAGTTTTATCACCGAAATTTCAACGATTACTGTTCGATTTTTTGTATGTTTGATGATTCAATCATATCCGAAATATGTCACGGATGTTTTCGATCAATCGAATATGATAAAAGCTCAAAAAAATCTTTTCATTTGGATGAAGTTTACCAAAACTCTGAAAGAATCAAATCATACAATTTGATATTTCACAATCAAAAATGCTACAATTTTTGGAATGAAAACAGAAAAAGTTATGAAAGGAGGATACTTTTGCCTGAACAAATAGAATGCTCAGTTTGCCGATCACTGATTACAGACCATTCTATTCCTAAACATTTAATCATTTCAAACCGGCAAAATGGCTTCAATCCGACAGTGTTCTGTCAAGAAGCATGTAAGCTGGCCTATTTTCAACAAGGAAAATTCCAAAATCGTTGTGCTTGGTGTTTTCATCATTTGAATCAATTGAAAAACAACGATTATTGGTTTCGCCATTCTTATTATTTTGTTCGAGTTTTCTGGACTATCTACATCGTTTGTTCAGATCAATGTTTTTGTTTGTTCCGTATGTACAACAGTCAGTATGAAGTCGAATGTTCGCAATGTCATCGTTTCTGTCGAAATCATTCGAAAACCATTCAAACAATGCGTTATGATTCCGATGATTTGATTTATCTCTGTGATTCAAAATGTTTGAAGGATTTCAAAACTTCTGAAGAATGGAATTTTCAGCCAAGACCAGTTTTTTATCGGAAATTTTTTCATGATTTGAAAATCGATCAAGATATTGTCGAAAGGTGGTGTGCCGTTTGCCATCGGCTTTTTCAAACACCCAAAGGAGATTTATCAGAGTTTTGTAGTTTGAATTGCCAAATGATCATGAACAGTGACTCAAGACTACGTGAAAAACTACGAATAAAAAAGAGTACGCAGAATGAGTTTAGTTGCTGGGAGCTGGAATGGAGCCCGAAAAGTTTTTCTGAAATTGAACAATCAAAAAATTTTGAAATTCACTCGGAGAGATCATCTAAATCTAGCATTATTGGTTTGATGGGTTTGGAGAAGTTAAAGAAACACAGGCCCATCGTTTGTCTTTGATTCGACAGAAAATGGAACAACATAAAAAGAATAACAGCCGGAAAGAAACCTCAGATGATTTTCTGTATTGATTTTGGAAAAATGACTTATTATCGTAATAATAAGTTTGAAAACTTGAAGATAAATTTCTGATTGTTTGAAATTTTAACAATGTTAGCAATGACAAGTGCAATTTACCGTACAGAATGATAGCAACACATTGATTGTAATATTTTTTTTGGGGGAATGAGCAAACAGTTGGGAAGATAACAACTGATCTCACTGCTCGATGGAAATTATCAAATTCAAAGTTTGTGATAAGTTTGTCTTATTTAAACTTGATCTCATTTTTCTTTCTTGTTTCAAACTTTTCGACCAACAAGAAATATTTTTTTTCTTTTTTGTTGAAAAAAAAACAAATTTCTCAACGATGAAAACTTTGTTCTATTACTTTCCGATGAACTCTATGATCGGAAAAGTTTTATTTCTATTTTTAGTTTTTTTCTACTCAAGTTTGGTGTCGATTTATATGTTGTATTTGGCTATTAGATATGGTCCGTCAAAATTTAGTAAAATTAAAAAAGATCGATCTAAACCTAAAGTGCTTGATGATCGAAGATTTGGGGAGCACAAGTTTTTCCAAACCAAAGTTAGTTTTTTTCAATTTCGAATATCATTTAGTAAAAAATTTTTTTTTCTTGGTTGAAGAAGCACATCAAAATTCACTATGTTTCGGGTGGCCGTAGCGATCGACAAATGATGCTTTTTTTACATGGGTTTCCAGAAAACTGGTATTCGTGGCGCCATCAAATCGATGAATTCAGTAAAGATTATCATACAGTAGCAATAAATCTCCGTGGTTACGGAGAATCCTCCAAACCGAAAGGTTGTTTTTTTCAAAAGAATTTTCTCATTAATAACGGTGTAATTTTAAGATGTTTCGGAATATAGCACTGATAAATTGACCGATGATGTTTATCAATTGATTCAACATTTGCTTCAAAGATCATCATCTTCGTCATCGAACAAAATTATTTTAGTAGCTCATGATTGGGGTGGAGCGATCGCTTGGATTTTAGCTAAGCTCCATCCTGATTTAATAGAAAAATTTGTGGTGATTAATGCACCGAGTCCATATGTACATGGGTATCGAATGGCCAATGATTGGAATCAGTTTTTCAGTTCTTGGTACATGTTTTTTTTCAATATGCCTATTCTACCTGAAAAAATGTTTCTGTTCAACGATTTTGCGATTTACGAACAGATTTTCAAAAAATTCAGTCGCAGCAAAGATGATTTGGATGCTTATAAATACTATTTACAATCATGGAATGATATATCAGCTCCTTTAAATTTTTATCGAGCAGCTTTCCGTGGTTACGGAGGAAAAGTTCCGGTACAAATATCTAACACCATGGTGGAACCCCCCACCTTAATTATATGGGGTGAAAATGATACTGCCTTAGTGAAAGAGTTGGCCACAGATTCAATAAAAATTTGTCGCCAAGCCAAGGTTCGTTTCATACCCGATTGTTCGCATTGGACTCAAATCGAACGACCACAGGAGACCAATCAATTTATGAGAGAATTTTTAAAATAAACTGATATTTCTTTTTTACTGACACTATAGTTTGATCAGGTTTGTTTCCTATCATCTCATCTTCTTGATTCTCATCGAAACCACAAAAGATAGAAATCGGAACGGAGTACAAGAAGTCTGTTTTTTGAAAAAAAAAATGATTAATATTTCTTGAGGTACATTCTATGAATGATAATGCTATATATCAGGGGTGGGCAAATGCGACTCTTTTCAAATTTTTCGCGGCTTTCATTTGAAGTTTTAATTCATTCTTTTTATTGTATTATTTTCTGTAAAAGTTTAATTTCTATAACTTGTAGATATGTTTTTATGAAAAAACTAGAAGTTTTCTCATGTGGTAGAAACCTTATAGATTGAAACTGCGGCTTTTTGCTATCCCTGCTACATATCGCTTTGATTGAATAAAAAAAATTTAAATCAATCAGCAAACTCTATTTTTTGATGTGCTCATTCATAATGTCAAGGAAATTTTTCTAAATTTGAAAAAAATGAAAACTTTTCTCCATTTTTTTCCACATGAATCTTTCCTAGGGAAAGTTTTTTTGTTGATCACAGCTGCCATAATGGCATTTTTTACATTGCTTTATTATTTTTTTTTGGCCATCATTTATGGTTCATCGAAATTTGGCAACATAAAAAAATCTCGTCTCAAGCCTGACGTTCTCGACAATCCTCGTTATGGTGAACATAAATTTTTTCAAACCAAAACCAAAATTGAAGGCCAAAGTATCAAAATTCATTATGTTTCTGGAGGTAAACGAGATCGACAAGTGATGCTTTTCTTGCATGGTTTCCCTGAAAATTGGTATTCGTGGCGGCATCAAATCGATGAATTTAGTAAAAATTATCATACAGTGGCAATGAATCTTCGTGGTTATGGAGAATCTTCCAAACCGAGAGGTTAGTCATGAGAAAATTTTTAAAATTCAAGTTCTAAAATTTGATAATCAGATGTGAGTGAATACAGTGTTGATAAACTGGTAGATGATACACATCAACTTATTCAACATTTACTTCAATCATCAAATTTTAAAAAAATTATTCTCGTTAGTCATGATTGGGGTGCAATTGTTTGTATTGTTTTGGTCAAAATTTATCCCGAGCTTATTGAAAAATTTATTGTGATGAATGGACCCGATCCAAGTCATTTTACTGATCGATTAGCCAACGATTGGAAACAGATCTTCAGTTCATGGTATATTTTGTTTTTTCAAATTCCCGTTCTTCCTGAACTATACATTTCGTTTAACGATCTTCAATTTTACGAAAAACTTTTCAAGAAATTCAGCCAAAACGAAAAAGATATTGAAGCGTATAAATATTATCAAAAGACTTGGCAAGATGTTTCGGCTCCATTGAACCTTTATAGAGCATTCGTACGTGGTTATGGTTTTGAATTTGTTGGCAAACAAAAAAATACCGCCATACAACCACCCACCATTATCATATGGGCCATAAACGATACAGCCTTGGTCAAAGAATTGGCTGAAGACATTGCGAAACAATGCCGTCAAGTTATGATTCGTTACATTGAAAATTGCTCGCATTGGGTACAAATTGAACGACCAAATGAAACTAATCAAGCTATGCGAGAATTTCTTCGATCTTAACACACTATCGTCGGGTAAGATTTTGAGAAAAACATAGACTTAGGTTCTAGATTTTACTGTATGCTAAAACAACCGAAAACTTTTCTCACAAAAAGTTGTGCAAAATAAAATATTCATTTAAGAAATTATTGGAAAAAACTTGGAGTACGGTCAAAGTACCCTATTTACCGATCAACGCATTGCAACACCAGCCTCTGAAGAACGTATTAATACGCCGCATAATCTCGCCGATAATGTGTTAATACAGTTCAGCTTTATTTTTTGAAAATCAAAATCGAGTTTTTGGGTAAAGCTTGAATATAAAAGTAAAGTCGATTTCATTTGAATTGGAAAGTAAGTACATTAGGTTGTTTCTGTGTCTAGCATATTTAATGCAAAATAGTCGTCATTTCATTTCTTGCAAAAAGAATAATTCTTATTATTCTTTGTTGAATTCACCAATCTTTAAAAGTTTTTATTCTTTTTATTTTCATCAAATCAACCAAAAAAAAAATCAATAAGTTTTTTAAATTGAAAATTTACCATTGAAGATGTCACTCAAATTGAATAAAATTATCAACCAATCAAATGATAAAATTATTTCAAAGAAAGTGTTCGTTCAGAACAAACTTTTTTGTTTTTTTTAATGATTCAATCAAGTGCTCAAATTTGGCATGGGAAAAACTTTATTCTATTACTTCCCGATTGACTCTTCAAGTGGTAAGATTTTGATCGTTTTGTTGGCCATCATCTATGGGTTATTAGTCTCAATTCGTATCATCAATTTGTTGATAAAATTCGGTCCCTCCAAATTCGGAAACATTCAAAAATCTAAGTGCAAACCAAACGCACTCGAAGATGGGCAATATGGTGAGCACAAGTATTTTCAAACCAAAGTTAGTTTTTTTTTCTAGAATCAATAAAAAAAAGTTGATAATTTTTCTAATTTTCTCAAGAATGTCAAAATTCATTATGTTTCTGGAGGTCGACGAGATCAACAAGTAATGCTTTTTTTGCACGGTTTCCCAGAAAACTGGTATTCTTGGCGTTACCAAATCAATGAATTCAGTCAAGATTACCATACAGTGGCAATGAATCTTCGTGGTTATGCTGAATCATCAAAACCAAAAGGTTAGTAAGAGAGGCATCTTTCTTGATTGAAAATTCTGGTGAAATCGCAGCAGTGTCTGAATACCAAATCGACAAGCTTGTCGATGATGTAAAACACCTGACCAAGCATTTAATCGAGTCATCACCAATAAAAAAAGTAATCTTGGTAGCTCACGATTGTGGCGGGTTGATTGCATGGGAACTTTCCAAGTTTTATCCGCATCTAATAGATAGATTGATTATTTTGAATGCTCCCGATTTGAAAACTTATTTTGATCGATTGGCAATTGATTGGAAACAGTTTTTCGAATCATGGTATATTTTTTTTTTTCAATTGCCCATTCTTCCTGAATTGCTATTTGCTTACGATGATTACAAGATTTACGATCGAATGTTTGCTAAAAATTATCAGGATTCTGAAGCATACAAATACTATTTACGTTCATGGAAGGATATCTCTTCAATGATAAACTTTTACCGTGCTATAATGTGGTATTGTCGAAAAAGTGAAATTTCAAACAAACCAAATATGATAATGATCACAAAGCCTACTTTGATTATTTGGGGTGAAGATGACACAAATTCAATGAAGGAATTGGCTCAAACATTTACTCGAAACTGTCGAAAAGTGGATATTCATTACATTGCCAATTGTTCAAATTGGAGAAAACCTCATCAAACAAATCAACTGATGCGGAAATTTTGGAAAAAAACTCATTTTAAAAAAAATTTATCGTACAAAAAATGAAAAAATGCTCAAACAAAAATCTCAAAAAAATTTTAGCTGCTCAACGGTTTGATAACGTAATACAACAAAACCTGGTCGTGATGAACGAAACCGTTTATGGTCAAAGGTAATCGTTGAACATTATTAGTGCTGTACTATTATTATCATCGTTATTGATGTTTTGTTGTGATAATATTTCATCATTCTCATCATCATTATTCTCTTCGTTTTTCGAAAATTCTTTAATTGGCTTCGCTTCTTCATCTTCTTCGGCACGTATACAAGGTACTAGACGTACGATTCCAATAAAGTAATCGACCAACATTGAACGATTCCAAACCTTTTTTCAAAAAAAAAAAAAAATTAACTATGAAACAAGTCAACTAGAAACCTCAATCATGATGGGCTGAATGGCTTCACGATGATAGAAAATAGCTGAAAAATTTGACCATTTCGGATCGCGAGTTTCAAATTGAACCGTCGAGCGAACAAATTTTTTATCACATTTGATAATACAATAAGGATTGGCACTCCCAAACCGATCTTGTTTTTCCAATTTTTCGACGCTAAACACTTGGATACGAGTAACAGCCAACGGATATCGCGGAGTCATAAAGGGCAGCAATTGATATTTTGGTGTATCAGAGACCAGTTGTTTTAACCCCCGAACATGAACACTTCCCAACGAAATCATTAGTTGTGTCAAGTTTTCAGGGTTTATTGGTTTCAACAAATATCGACCATAAGGCAACGAAAGTTTAACAATCAAATTTCGAGATTGAACTGGATCAACAGTGGTGATCAAAGTCAATGCTGAGTAATTATGAACGCTAAACTTTCGATTCAGTTCAATCGAATATATTCTCATTCCAAGGGCTTGATGTAAGAACTTTTCTGCACCAAATTAAATAGAACTTCAACTTCTTGAATAATCCCTGATGATGTTTGTGGAACAACGTCAAACCTAAACTGCATTGAACCATCATTCTCTGTGGAAAGTCTTCGTACTACCAATTGATGAATGTATTCACGATGGTGTGTGTGGAATGGACGGCAAATGGTCAGCGTATCGAAAAGATCAGGCAATGAATTGTCCAAGATCCAAAGCTCTTGTAATGCATATTTACGCGAATTCGATCTGGAACGAGAATTAAAAAACTCGATGAAAAAAAAAGAAAAAACTCTTCAAGAATAAAATTTACTTTTGCGCATCCACCATCGTATTAGTGATCAGCATCAAAGTATTTTGAACCGATTGATCAAAACTAGTGATGAAACGTTTCAAACTATTGACGTTTGGTTTCTTTTTCACACTACGAATTATATAGTATCGATTAGGCACTACTCCGAACGGAAACGGACCTGATGATTTAAAATCTTTACTTTTCATTATCAACAAAGATTTAGCGGAATGTTCTTTGCAAATCAATTTTATCAAGTTTTCAGATGAAACGCTTGAGTCGATCTCAATGTTTTCTACCATTCCGCCTCCAGAGAAATCAATCAATACGCTAGACAAGGAACCATTATTGAAGAATGTCTCGTATGAACCATAAAGTTTAGCATAAGCTTTTTCCAACATTGAAGCCCACCATGAGATTGAGGATGAAGAAGTCGGATTTGTGGAATTTTTCATCAAAATAGGTTTAGTGAAAATAGGTTCTGAATTTAAAGATGGAAGACGATCATCAATGACTATTTTTTGATGAATTCCCATTTGCCAAATAGTGAATTTAACGATACCGTTCTTGGTGAATTGATTTTGATCAATGTTTATCAACTGTTCAAAAAGAAAACGATTCTGAGCTATGGCCAAAGCTGCCGCCAAAAACCAACTGTTGGGGCTGTATCCGACAAAAAGATTGTAACCGTCAAAAAGTTTTCCCATTCTATTTTGGGGCAACAACAGTAATGGCTCAACATCAGTGATACCATTTTCTTCCAACAACTGTTTGGGACGTTTCCATGTCACTTTACTGATGTTTAGCTTGGAACGAAATTGTGAAGAAACAAAAACATTACGATCGATTTGTTTGAAAGTATCATCGGTGAAAGTTAGACCAACGTCTTCGGATTGTTTAGCCAAACGACGAAACGATTGATTGGCGAATCGGGTCGAACGACGTCTGAATAAGGCCCCACCACCAGGGGATTTTTCTGTTTCCATAATGAGGATATTTTTCGAAAATCTAAATTGCTGCTTAAAAGAGTTTCATGTTTCGAAAACGAAAATTGAATTTTAATGAATGTTTCTTATCCATAGAATTGAGATTATTGAAACGTAAGTTTTTACATATTTTCGAAGAGAAACAATTATGGAAAAAATGTTTGTTTTATAAAATAGAAAACACACCTTATTGTTTGATTTATCTGGAAAAAAATCTCTCAACATTCAACAGAAACTAAAATTTAACGAAGAGGATTAAAAAAAGGCAAAACAGTTGGAGAAACATCGATCCGGAAAAAACAGAGAAATGACGAACGAGAAAAACGAAAGAAAAAATGATTCGAAATTGCTTGACCGCTTTTCTTAATAAATGGCAGTTAAGAGCTAAGTGAAGAGAAACTAAACCAACTTGGTTGTGAGATCTGTCAATTCAACGATAACAACAAAAAATAACAAACAACGCGCGAAAACTCAAAAGAAAAGAGAATCTCTCCGTCTATTGGTGCGACATCTTGTCTTGATGAATAGCAATATCAGAGTCATTAAAATATATCAAACGTTGATTTGTCAAAGAAAAAAACAGGATCATTGGAGAATTCACGATTCCTTGATTATCAAGTAGGTTTGTGTAACCTTGTTTATTAAGAGTTATTTAGTTCATATTATCACAATAGCTTTGAATGAGTGAAATGAAATGATTATCACTTGATGATTTAATATCCTTTCAAGTTTTTTTGCCGAGCTCGTTTCACCAGAGCTTTCATTTTCTTTTCTTCTTCTTCTCGACGAATCTTCAAGATCTTCTTGAATTCCAGCTCGCAGCGAATGTGCCTCTTCTTTCATGCATTGAGAGAATGATGCTTCCATATTATCATCATCGTCGTCGTTAATATTTCGATATTTTCTCTTATCATATTTGAATATTTCACGAATCGCTTTGGAAACTTCATTGTCAACTCCATCTTGAGGCCCATCATCAATGAAATCGGCCATCTCATCATCGTACTCATCTTCATCAGAATAATAGTCTTCATTTTCATAATATGCCTCTCTGTAGTCGTTGCGACGATATGTCGCTCCAATCGGAGGCAATTTTGGCCTGGATGGTGGCGATATTTTTCTAGTAACAGAATGAACGGCTGGCCGCGATTTAGACATTTGAAATGGATTATTTCTAACAACAGCATTAGAGGAAGATGCAAAAGCTTTTGAAGCTAAATTTGTTTTTGAAGATGCTTGAGAAAGTTTTGGCTTCATTTCTGATCGTTGATTCATCAAGTTGGAAGTTCTACCATTTTGTATAACAAATGAAGATTTATTTGTAGTATTGCATGTTTTACGCTCTTGCATTACAGATGGTAAAGAAGATTTACATTGATTTGAATGATTGGATGTTTGGGCGTTTTGTGATTGAACACGATTTCCGTTCGACAGTGTCGCCGAAATACTTTTCGAAGATTTAGTAATTTTGTTTGATAAATTCAAATCACGTTGCGGAATGGTAGAAGATTTTGGAAATCTTGAGCTTGATGTAACAGACAATGATGATATTTCATTATCATTACTAATAACCTGTTTAGTTTTCTTTTCTTTCATTTTGGACCGAAAGTACTGTTCTTCACGATGTATTTCTTGTTCTTTTTGTTTTTCGGCCAACGCTTTCATTTCTTGAGCTTTCTGTTCTTGATTGATTCTGATTTGTTCCATAATCTCTTGTTCAAGAGTCATTTTTTGTGATGAATTTTTCGAAGCAATATTTAAAATATCTTCATATGAATGGATTGGTGGTGGTGGTTTTTTTTGTTTCATTATTGGTTTTGTTTCTTCAGATTTTTTCTGCGATTGTTTGATGATTTCTTGAATTTTCAAACGATTCGTCGACGCCACACGAACAGGTTCTTCTTGTGCTATTTTTTTAACAACACGATTAGCCTTTTGCGGTCCAATCCTTCAATTTTTGATTCCAAATCAATCCGTTCCTTCATTCGAGCTTTCTTATCAACCAGACCTTTCTTCTGTATTTGATCGTTGACAATATTGTGCCTGGCAATATCATTATCAGACAGAATAATTTTAGAGAAATCATTCTCTTTGGTTCGTGTCGCCATCATTTTGGCAGCCTTAGTGAGTTTGGTGTTTTGTGAACGCATCGCCAACAAACGTTCTTTTTCACGTCGAGCCATCATCACACGTTTCATTTCTTCTTGTTCTTTTCGTTGTTTAAATAGAGCTACAGCTCGAGAATCTGGACCTTGATTTTGGTTTATCGTTCGAAGACGCTTGAGCTGCAATGTCGAATGTTGAGCATTTTTTGCTCCCAACGATAATAGTTCGTTATAATTCATATTTTTATTGAATCACAAATTTTGAATTGCGTTATATTAGCCAGAAAATTGGAAACAATTAAGGAAAAATCTAGAATAAAACTCGAATGGCAAATTTTTGTTTTTGTTTACGTTGTTGTTTCGACTATTTCTACTTTTGGTGAAATTTGTTTAAAATTTTAATTAATCATCACATGTTCTCATGAATTTCACAAGTTTCAGAAACGTGAAATTTCGATAATTGATTAATCAATTTCAAATAATGATTTCATCAACAACAATTGGTTGTATTTGAAATAAATTTAGATTATATTTTTCTTCAAAAAACGTTTTTTTGTTAGTTCGAATCAAGTTTTTTTCAATGATGCTTGAAAGTGATCTTCATGGGGATTTCACATTTGGAGATTTCAAAGAGTTTAAGAAAAATCTTTCCAAAGACATTCAATTTGAGTTTGATTGGGCAAATATACTTCAAGAACTTTGTTTACGCTATTTCGGTCAGAAAAATGTTTGGATTCAACCAAACTCTATAAATCAATTGGTTTTAGGAAGCACCCCTCTGATCAAAGAGCTTGAATTTTTTTCTAAAGAAAAAGTCTTGAAAAAACATCAGTTGTTTTATGTGAAAAATATTGAAAAATCAGAAAACTACCGTAAAATCGGCAACATCAGTTACAAACGAAAAGAGTTATCTAAATCACTGGAAAACTATACTTTGGCTGTGATTTGTGCGCCACCAGTTTCTCAGTCGTTGGCTTTTGCTTTTGGAAATCGATCTGCCGCCTATTATCATTTAAAAAAGTATCAAGCTTCCATTACAGACATCGATTTAGCATTGGAAGCTGGTTATGCAAAGTACAAATCATCAAATCAATTGCTCAACCGAAAATTAGAATCATTGATTGCGCTAAAACATTTCTCTGAAGCTCGAAATTTTTTCAATCGCATTCAATCAAATTTGGATGATGATGAGAAACAGTGTTTTTCTCAACGCCTTCGTTTACTTGATGTCGATGTTAGACAAACAGTTATCAAACGAGATCTTGAACATGCCAGTTTGGTTAGAAAATTTTTTTCATACGACAAAAAGTTTGGAATGTACACAAAAAAAATCGAGTCATGTTATGATGGTTTGAAAGGTCGTTTTATCCGATCCTTAGATCCGATTGAACCAGGAGAAATAATAATAGCCGAATCAAGTTACGCCAATGTATTACTAGAACAATTTGAACTTCAATACTGTCATCATTGTTGTCGAAAGATTTGGCTTCACGCTGAAAGATCGATGATTCCATGTCAACAATGTATCACCGTGTTATACTGTTCAAAAGAATGCCGTCAATTATCATGGAATTTGTATCATCAATTTGAATGCAAAATTTTACCGTTCTTACATCAAATCGGCGTCGGTCATCTTGCTTTGAGAATCTTGCTTGTCACTGCTTGGAATGAAATCCAGCAAGCTTTTGAAAACCATTCTGATCAATTGGATCAAAACTTAAAAATGTTCGAAATTTATGATACCCAAACTCATAGATCAACATATCCTCTTCTCCACAGCTTGATGCATCATAAAGATAATCTCGACGAAAACGAATTGTTACAATATTCCATCACATCGGTTATGTTGTGTGTTCTGCTGGAACAATCAAACTGGTTTGCAACTATTTCTCTTGAAGATGTTAAAAATTTCAAATCAATGGTTGCCTCGATATTGATGAGGCATATGTGCCAATTGGTTGTGAATGCTCATTGTATATCACATTATATTGTCAGTGACAATAACAAAACAAATACTACCACATTTCGTGATTGTAGAATAGCTTCGGCCCTGTATCCCTCGATTTCATTATTGAATCACAGTTGTGATCCAAACGTGGTGGCCACATTCGATCACGGCTACGTGAACATTTTGCGTGCTTCGCGTCGTATCGAGTCAGGTGAAGAGATCAACAATTGTTATGGAGTTCATTTTACAAAATATCCTGTTGATTTGCGTTTGGAAGTTTTAAAATCGCAATACAAGTTTGATTGTGAATGCCAAGCATGTAGAACAGAAAAATTAATTCTTGGCTCGAAGCAGCAGGAAAGTTTATTGCAATTTCAAAAGCTCAACAAACAACTTGAACCGTTGGAAAATCAAATCAGAAGTATTTTCAATTCTGAACATTCAGATCAAACTGTTCCAACACTGTTCAATAAAATCGACGAGCTCATCACTCAAGTTAATATTGAAAAATTTGCTCCATATAGAAAATCTCTGCATGAGACTGGTCAAATGTTTGATAGTCTCGCTCAATTAGCATGTGAATTTGGTGATTACTGTAAATCAATTCGATATTGTCAATTATCCGCTCAAATAGTAGAACAAATTTATGGTTCCACAAGTATCGAACTGTGTAACGAATTGGTGAAATTGGCCGATCTAAGTTTTATCTGTGCCCAAGGTGAACCCTTCGAAAATCTTTATTATAAAAATCTTACTGTTGCGACCACGAATCGTGCCTTGAAACTGTTGGATCAGTTTCGTTCATACAGTCAAGATGATTCGTGTTTCTTTTATCAAGAATGGAAAAAACTGAATTCAAGATTTTTCAAATTATCATCATTCAACAAAAAATAAATTTCAACAATAAAACATTTCACAACACAACTTACAACAAAATACATCAAAAACATTTGAATTGAAGTGGTGTGCTGTGCGAGAAGACGCTCCTCGGAAAGGTGAATTGTGTGAAAATTCTAATTTATTTGTGATATCACATTTTCAAACTGTCTTGTCATAATTTAAGGTTTGTTTGACTAAAAATTGAATCAACTAATTGAATTGATAAATTTTACTAAGGCTCTGCCATGATAGTATTTGGTCTCCATTTGGTGTTCACTTCGTACAAGACTAGCATCTCATTCGCCTCGTTACTATTGATTGGTGTTTTGGTGGTTGCATCTTTAAATGGCCGCCATCGATCTTTAACAATTGGCTGCAATGATGATGTCGTTGGTTTATTTCTCCTCTGTCCAAGCGGTACAATTCGACGGCCTCTTTTAAGGTAATCAAATTTTTTCTTTCTCGTTTGAATCTGCTTTGTTGACGTTGGCCTAACAACGTCCGAAGAAGTTTTTGATGAATTTTTTTGTTTTCTCAAATTCCTAGAAATCGAACGTTTCTTTAAATGACCTTTGCCTACCTTAATTTCATCCTTATTGTCTCCAATCGATTCACTTTTCTTCTCCTCTTGTTCTTGGTTAGTGTCCTCTGCTTTTTCGCCATCCTCTTCCTCATCCTCCTCTCCGCCGGAAAATTTCTCATTTTTCGCTTCATCATTTTTAGTGGGAGTTTTACGTTCAATGATTTTTCGTTTCACTGCTAACTCATCGGTCTTGTTGCCATTCAAGCCAGTTCTTTTGTAGAGATTTTCCCGAACAACGTCGACAACAACGTTACGAGTTTTAGAATCTAAATGCTGTGATTTATGATATTCATAAGTGTAATCTATTGATATGCCCATCGGGCGCCGATCATAATCATTCAATGTATCACGTTTCATTCGATTCGCTTTATCTGAAACTATCGATGAAGCATCCGACAAATAATGATAATCTTCTTCTGGATCGTTGCTGTTGACAAACATGTCATCGAAACTCATCGACTAAAATCAAAAAATGAAAACTCAGTCCCAAAACCTACTGTTGCCTACTTTTTGAAGATGCAAAACTTTACGCTCATTCGATCGAGAGAGATGTCGTAGAATATCTGTGAAAAAAATTTACGGTCAAAATATTGATTGATTTTTATTGATATTTGGAAATTTACCGTATAGATACATTTCATATGCCCGGTAAGTGTAAGGGCCATCAAAATCAGCCATTCCCGGAGCTTTGATATCGCGTCGAAATTTTTCTACTAACCGCTTAACCAATTGGGGTTCGTTTGATTTTCCGGTGCGAATTTGGCAGCGTTTCAAGTCGTACAATTCTTCAAACACTTTGCGTTCAAAATGATATCTTTAAAATTTTATGAAATAGAAAAAGGTTTCTAGGAAAAAAGTTTCAAAAAAAAATTATTCTCACTTTCTCAAACACTTTTCCACTGTTTGGTTTATGATTTTCGGATCGATTCGAGCATAATATTCTTCATCTGCTGTCGAAATATTGGTGCCTGCCAAATGACCCATACTAGTACCATGTTTGATTTTTGGTGAAATTTTTTCCGTTGATGGTGAGGGTTGTTTTGCCTCGGTGCCACTCCAAAAAGAATCCACTTTAGATCGAACATGACTGTAAGCTTTTTTCTTGCCTTTCAACTCACGAATCGGTCCAAAATCGGAAATTTCTGACGGTGATTGGTGCTTGTTGACCGTATGACGAAGGTTTTCTGCCGAGCTTGTCATCTCATCTTGTTGTTTTGTTGGGGCAACTGCTTCATCACTACTGGTGACATGGCTTTTCCTTACCGGGCTTGTTTCTTTAGATTGCTCATCACCACCATCATCATCTTGGTCATCATCTTTTGCAGAAGAAACATCTTCAACAAAAACCGAGGGCTGTCGTTTGACATAAGACCCTCGACGACCATTCAACGATTCACTTTTCAATCTCTCTTCGTCCTTTTTTTCACTTTCTTCTTTTCCATCTTCTGATGCTTTTTCCAAATCATTCTCTGAAGTTTTAGCTTCAATTTGAGATATTTGATTGGATTTTGGTTCAGAGTCAATTTGATCTTCATGAGATTCTTCTTCTTTGGAGCGAGTTTGGTGTGGATCATCATCTTTTTTGTCGTCACCAGTAAGAAATTGTTTAACTTTATCGATATCTTCGATGGCTTTTTGTTTGACCGTACCAACCACTCCACCGAGATAATTGCCCAATCTCTTGCCCATTTTATCAACCATATTTTCATCATCTTGTTTTGCTTGTTCAATTTCACCCGAATCAATCCAAGTTCCCGTTTCTAAAGATTTTCGACTTTTTAATGTCTTTTCAGCATCAATTTTATTTTCTTCTTTCTCAATAGAATCAGATCGTTTAATCGATTCAGATTCAGATTGGTCTTCTGAAGGAGACTTTTTACCATCTTTAAATTTGGAAGCCGAAAAAGCTCTTGAATCTTTTTCTTCTAAATCTTTCTCTTCATTTTCAGAGTCTGTTGGCTTAATTGAATCTTCTTTTTCAACAGATTTATCTTTTGAAGGAGACTTTTTATCAAGTTTGGAAGCCGAAAAAGCTCTTGATCCTTCAGAATCTTTTTCATCAGAATCTTTTGCTTTATTCGAATCTTCTCTATCGAAAGACTCATCTTTCGAAGGAGACTGTCTATTTTTTTCGAATTCAGAAGTCGAAAAAGCTCTTGAATCTTTTTCATCAGAATTTTCTCTATCGACAGACTCATCTTTCGATAGAGACTTTTTACCATTTTTAATTTTGGAAGCAGAAAACGTTCTTGAATCTTTCTCTTCATTTTCCGAATCTGTTTCCTTAATTGAATCTTTTCTTTCAACAGATTTATCTTTTGAAAGAGACTTTTTATCAAGTTTGGAAGCCGAAGAAGCTCTTGAATCTTTAGGATCTTTTTCATCAGAATCTTCTCTATCGACAGACTCATCTTTCGAAGGAGACTGTCTATTTTTTTCGAATTTAGAAGCCGAAAAAGCTCTTGAATCTTTCTCTTCATTTTCCGAGTCTGTTGCCTTGATTGAATCTTCTCTTTCAACAGACTCATCTTTCGAAGGAGACTGTCTATTTTTTTCGAATTTAGAAGCCGAAAAAGCTCTTGAATCTTTCTCTTCATTTTCCGAGTCTGTTGCCTTGATTGAATCTTCTCTTTCAACAGATTTATCTTTCGAAGGAGACTTTTTATCAAGTTTGGAAGCCGAAGATGCTCTTGATCCTTCAGAATCTTTTTGATCAGAACCATCTTTCGAGATGGATTTTAAACGTTCTCTCAGTTTTGAAGCAGAAGCGGTTTTCGATTGTCTTGAACCCTTGGAATTTTCTTCATCAAATTTTTCATCTTTCTTCAAATCATCAGCGACAGAGGTTTGGTCCGTTTTTTCCTTTTGATCATCTTCCGATTGTTTTGGTTCATCATCATTTGCTTGATCTGGTTCATTTTGAAGTTGTTTGAATTGAGAACCTTGGTCTTGGTCATCGCCACTGTTGTCAGTTTTCTCAATGGAAAATTTTACAATTTTACTGCCTGTTTCATCTTTTTGAAGTTTGGGCGTTGTTTCATCTTCTTCCTCAATTTTGTCTAAATTAGAAGCCTCTGCCATTTCATCTTCTTGAGATTTTTGATCATCATCATCTTCAATCATCGAACTGAGAGTCGATTTTTCTTGATCGCTTTTCTGCTCTGATTCAGAGCATTTTGAATCAACTGGTTTTGTTTCATTTTTTGATGGTGGTTGCTGTTGATCATCATCCATTGAAGAGATGGTCAATCGAGATGTCAAACTATCAAACGTTTTTTGACGTTCTAAAATTGGTTCAACAACTGAATCAGATTGTTTCACCTCTTGGGCCGAATCTTCTACCGAACGTTTTTTCCGACCATCATTTCCATCATCATCATTGTCGATATCGATAGATCGAACAAAATCTCTTTGAACTAGTTGGTCTGTGAGATCTTGTTTTGGAGATTTTTCTTCATTTTTCTCAATCAAACTTTTTACCGAATCAAGGTTTTCGGTTGTTAATGTTTTAGTTGCTTCAGCCACTTGACTTAATTTAGATTTTAGCCACGATGTTTCTGTTTGCTCTTTCTCATCCTTTTCCTGTTCCGATTCGGAAGCCGAGGAAGATGAAGAGGTGGATGAGCTTTTCTCACTTTTAGCCAAACTGTTTTGATGGTGGTCATTTTTTTGATAATCTGATAGTTTTCTTGTCAATGGCATGGCGGCCATCTGAACTGGCTGCAAGATGTGAGCTGCCGATTTTTTTTCCTCGGATTGTTGTTTGCCAGTTTTGGGCTTGATATCATCAGATTTTCTACCATCTTCTTCACTTTCCGATGCTTCTTCTTCCTCTCCTTCGTCTTCTTCGTCACCGATTTCTGAAGTATCTCCACTTTCTTCAGAAGTCTTTTTTGGCAAAGCTTTTTTTGATAATCTCAATTCTTCTTCGATCAATGAACGTTCTTCCCGACTTTCCAAGGATGATTGGAAAGTGTCGTGTGTCTCCAACACCACAGACACATCTTCGCCAATAGATTTTTTGGCCTTGTCACTTGTCTTGCACTTGTTTTTACTACCATTCTTCTTTTTTGATGCTTTTTTTGTACCATTGGAGGGTTTTTTGAGTGGAGGAACTCGTTTCAAATAGTAGAGACCTCCATTAGCACCGCTCATCGGAGCCAATGGGGCAGCAGTCAAGTAGACATTTGTGATGATGGCCTGCTTTAAATAGCCTGGTTTGTCCAATAG
Organism: Octodonta nipae; assembly: GCA_034190945.1. Lineage (NCBI taxonomy): Eukaryota > Metazoa > Arthropoda > Insecta > Coleoptera > Chrysomelidae > Octodonta > Octodonta nipae. The sequence continues at coordinate 18,541 of JAVLUE010000063.1, read as the reverse complement.
GGCAGTTTCATATTCCCGAGCGTTGCGCATTCTGGTGGCCGAATTCACCACCGATGTGGCACCTGACGATGTCAATTCTTTACGTGCTTGATGATAATTTTGGTGGTTGTTTATCAGATTTGGTAGTTTAGTGCCACCATTTTTACACTGTTTGGCTTCTGTTTCGAAAGTTTCAGTTTTTTTCGGATGTTTGTGCGATTTGAATTGTTGTTGGTGTCTCATCTCGAATTCTTCGTGTTCACGTTGATCGGAGTCGTTGACTTCGAACGAATCGGCCAAATGGCGTTTAGTAAGCTTCTCAACTTCTTCAGAACTTGATTGCCTTAAACGTGAATTGACTAGTGCCACTGGCTGTGCGCCTTGTTGTTGCAAAAACTCGATCATTTGATCGTTGGTGCCGTTTTGAAGAGCGGCATCCAGCGGTGTCAAGTATGATGAACGAACCTTCATCACGGAATTGATTTCGGCACCAAAAGCCAACAACAGTTTGCATAACTCGATGTTGTTGTTGAAAGCTGCAATGTGCATTGGTGAACGACCATATAGATTGGTCTCATTCACAGCTTTGGAGTTTTGTTCTAAAAGCCATTTGACTAAATCTAAAATTTTAGTTAGTCAATCGAATTAATTCTCAAAATTAGGTTTCAATCTTACCAATACGACCAGATTTGACAGCTTCGTGCAAGGGCAAATCTCCGCGGCTATTTTTGAGCCATAGATTGGCACCATGCTGGTGAAGAATTTTCAATGTTTCTAGTTGTCCTTTTGATGCTCCGCAATGAGCTGCAGTTCGGCCCTTGTTATCTTGATGATCGAGATCAGCATCGGATTCGATCAATAATCGAACACAATCGGCATGTCCCAGAGCGGTGGCATAGAACAAGGGTGTACAGCCACTGGAATCCAATTGGCGAACATCGGCTCCGCACATTGTTATCAGCGAATGAACACACCGATAATTTCCACGACTAGCTGCACAATGTAGAGCTGTTTGTTTGTTTTTTTGGAATAATTATTTTGAAGCAAAATTTGAGTTTTAAACTAACCTGAAAGGCCTTCTCGATCTTGTTGGCTGATTTCGGCACCGGCTTTAACTAGTTCTAGCAAAGCTTCGTGATTACCTGAAACGAGAATTCAATCAATTGAAATCACAATCTATCAGTTTGGCTGATTGACCAAACAAATCAACCGATTCTATGTGAGTGAACAAGAGCACTTTATGAAAACTTCAAAGAAAATGAAATTCTCTGAGGCAATTTCAACTAGCTAAGCAACCGACAAATCAGGATCAATTTATTGAAAAAATTTTTCCCTGTTCACTAGAAGTGAAAAGTTTTTGCTTGACCCAAATTTGACAGAAACTATTCGAAATGGATTGTTTGATGAGCTTGAAACCAGAATAAATTCAAATGAATTAAAATCAACTAAATAAATAGTCATTGAGTAGTAGCCAGTTCCAATTGGAACAACTGCATTGTATATATATTTTTTTTACAACTCTCTCTTAATAGTTGAAATGCTACTGAATAATGATAATCCATGATGATTTCCAAAGTGATACCGCTACTGTTTAATCAAAAATTTTGGTTTTAATTGCCCGTTTTTACCTTGAGCTAGTTTCTAACTACTAACAACACAACTTTTGGGTTCATATTTTAATTTGAATAATATGACTAATGAATAATTATTACCTGAGCTGGACGCCCAAAGTAGTGGCGTTCGTCCTTCATTGTCCGAACAGTTAATGTCGATTTTTTTCCTAGAATTTTGGTGACCAAGCAATTGCCTCAAGATGGCTTGTGAAGAGAGAGAATTAGAACGACGTTTTCTCTTCTCATTTCTGGCAAATGGAATAGCAGATGATGAATGGTCAGAAGATAGAATTGCTGATGATGATACTGGTGGTATGAGTATTGGTGCACCAGCATGAAACATGCAATCTTCGAACAAACAACATTGCGTGGCGTAATGTATGGGATGAGCTCCATAGATGTCGGGCGTTGAAACATTGGCACCACGATCCAGCACCAACATTAAACACTCAAGTTGGCCACAAACGACGGCCCAATGGACCACTGTATGTAGCTCGTGATCGGCGGCATTTATTTGTTCGATGTTCATCGAATGGAGAAGCGCACGCGTCAAGGTAACATTTCCATTGATGACGGCCAAATGTAATGGTACATTACCGTTGTTGTCCTGAGCGGATAACAAATCGGGCCTAATGGAAATCAAAGTTTGAGCAATCTCATTCACCATTTCGGAAGATAAACTGGACAAGTTTTGATGATGATCAAGATCGGCGCAATGATGCAACGATGTCCGACCATTTCGATCACGTAACGACAGCACTGCTTGATCATCATTGATGGTTCGAATGGCGTCACCGAGACGGCCATGACGAATCTGTGTCAAAAGCTGGACGAACTGCGAATGAAGATGATATGTGTATGAATCTTTAACCTTCGACGACATCAAAATCGAAAATAGTTCATCGTTGTAATTAAACAAAAATTTCTCTGTGGAAAAGAAATTTTTTTAGGAATTTTTAGCAAGACGTGACTAAAGATGGAATGACACTCCACTGGTTAATAATTGATAATCCAAAATTACCATTGAACAGGGCAATCTATTTTTTCCCATTGGTTCATGAAAAAGCTACACACTCTTGCCTAAACTCATTGCAATCGAAGCTCTCAAATCTTGGGAAAATGAGGTTTTGGGAAAGTTCGAGGATGTATCATGCCATCTACACATATAAATCAAAAATGCTATTTTTGGTTTAAAATTTTATTGAAATCATTGAACCAAAGGTAGGTTCGAATTTCTTAAAACTTACTGAATTAATCAATGAATTTATTTTCAAGGAGATAACTTGCTATCACACTCTATGTTTGAAGGCGCAAAAATGTTACAAACATTCTAAATTGATACATGATTTGCTTGTTTCAGAGAGAATGAATTTTTTTTTAAACTTCAAATTAAAACGCCCATTAGAAAAAAATCACAAGGACTAAAATGATTTGCAACAAGAACCCACACAACAAGACAGACAGATAGACGAGACACACACCGGACGTAGAATGAATCCAAAATGTTAAACCAAACAAGACGCGTCGGAGCTTGTGATGATGGTCACTGCCTTGCTCCAAAAACTTGACTGAACTAGGGGATAATCATTGTATTGGGCTTCATTGCTGTAATTTAGGTCGTGCGCTTTTTCAAACCACCCACATCACCGTATTAACAGTATAGCAATATTCTCTACCATAGAAAAGTTATGCAAAACGAATGTCAATGGTCTCAATCAATTGATCCATTTCTATTGAATAGATTTGAAAGTCCAGCCTGTTTCTTATTGCTTATGTTGAGATACTTAATCAGTTTTAAGCCTTCCTAGACTGATGTTGAATAAAGTTTCTCTCAGTAAATTTTATCGCTACTGTCAAGTTTAATGAAACTGATTCAAACAATATTGTTTCTTGTTCAAAGAGGGACTTGTTTCAAAATCGAATGCCTGTGTGCACTGATCAAATTATTTAAATCATTGGGACGGTTAATTAAAAAAAAATAGGACAAATACAAATTCATTTTACTTTCTACCAGCTGCAATTGTTCTTAAAATGTTTTTTTCGATATTAATTATTTTGGACCATTTAGGTCATCTCGAAAAGAATAAATTATGATTAACTGCTCAATGAATTTTAAATTAACTTAAAAGTCGCCATCTGTTGAACAAAATACTCTTATTCAACTTTCCTTACCTCTAATTAATTTTTTTTTTTTGGGATTTAAACAAAAAACATTACTCTGTATTTTACTTTTATAATTTTGAAAAAAATTTTAATAAATTAACTTGAATAGAAAAAAAAATGAAAACTAATTGATAGAGATCCTAGTGTTTATGAAGGGCCGTTGAACAATGTTTGATATGCTTGAGCCACTACCTTTTGGCTAGAAAATCTTATTGTTCGAATAATTGTATTTTGTGCTCATTTGTGACATTTTTCCCCCATATTCTGATCAACTTTTTCAACATTAAAAATTTTTCATGATGAATGTTGAAAATTTATTGAAATAAGTTGAGTTTTTCATCATAAACTCATTACCTGTGTTTGTGGCGGCTGCTTCTTTTTAGTTAGTATGCTCGTGCGTGTATGTGTGTGTGTGGTGCTCGATGAAAACGCGAGTCTGCATCATAGTACAATATAGAGAAGACACAGTGCAGCAGCGGTGGTAGAATAATGTTTGTTATTATTGTTGGTGGCATCAAATAAATATCTCTGTGGTCGTCGTCGTTTTCGATAGTCGCCGCCATACCTAACCTTTGTCCTTGGTATTTTTCGTTGTTGGTACGCGCGAAAAAGCGCGCCCAGTTCTCACCACTACCAACACATTTTCTTTGATCGTGTTGAAGAATTGCGATTCTACTTTTTGTTTTGTTTTGTTCTGTTTGAGAATTGGTCTCCATACAGCGAGGAAGACCTCGTTTCTCTTTTTCGTTTGAAAGTGTTGAGCTTGTGTGTAGGCTTGTTTTTTAAGGACCCGATAAGTTATTCGCCTGCGCGGACCGTATATCATCTAATTGAAAAAAACAAACAAACCGCGCTTTCGTGTAACACATCTCTATTTCAGATATATATACTCGTCGGTTTGGGTTTTTTCTAAATTATTTAGCTAAAATATGTTTTCTCTCATTTGACAGATTCAACAGAGACAAACTCCTCTTTAAGCTTTTTGAAATTCTGTTTGGGAAACAAATCTCTATGTGAAGCTGCCAATTGATGGCACAAGTTTCCTTCTACTCGAATCCAAATTCAAAAGCAAGGTTATTTCCTTGATTTTAAATGAAAAAAAATTCAATTTATTTTTTTTCAGTTAATACTGTTATCTATTGACGATATGATTTTTTCATCTAAAAAAATGAAAAAAATACTGAATCGCTTTATTTGAATGATGATGATGATGTTCGAGCATTTTATGATCAAATTTCAAAGAAATTATTTTAAAAAATCCAGTCAGTTAATCAAAAAATTGATCAGTATTTACAAAGTTGACATTTCATTTTTATCATCATGACTGAACGGTACGGTTCGAATCGTAAACACAAGAAGCATAAACAGACGACATCTTCGTCCGCATCTCAATCGATACCTAATGTGAAACCTCCGCCACCACCATCATCATCATTAACCAATGAGAATTCACTAATCTCCGCCACTAATGGATCATCATCGTCGTCGACTAGTAATGTTGAATATTTATTGAACAACAACAGCAGCAATAATATCTATTCAAATGATTCTTCCTCACCTGTTTCCAAACCGTTGAAACTAGTTCTCAAAGTTGGTCAATCGGGATCTTACGCTTCGGCACCAGCAAACTCTGATCATTCTGACGATGCTAATACGATTGCAACTCGATCACAACAAAATTTCGCGCCGATCAATAATCAATCGACACAGCCACAACCACCTCAACTTTTTCCATTGAATTCGGTGGATTCGTCGTATCCATCAGTTGGATTTCTGTTGCTGGGAAAGACCAAAACGAAAAAATTGAAAAAGAAAAAGAAGCACCATCATCATCATCATCACTCTCACCACCACCATCATCATCATTCTCATGATCAGCAACAAGAGCCACAAGGTTCAATTCAACCAATTCAACAGCAACAATCTTCATCTACCGATCACTTGGATCATTGTTTCTCGTCATCAACATCATCGAATGTAAATAACAACAATACTGTAAATAATAGTTGTGCTTCTATTCCCAAAGATGATAATTTGACATCCAATGTTATTGAACAAGCTCCTCAATCATCTATTACCAATCAGGTTAACGATCAATTTCAATCGAATCATCTTGAGAATCAGGAAAATACTCTCATCTTATCAGAAATGAATGATGGCGGCGTGGTAGACATTTCTGTCAATAGGCAAGATGTTAACAATGATAATCAAGAAGAAGAAGATGAAGAGATGAGCATGATGTTCACTAGTATGAATCAAGATTCTATTTTTTCATCCGTCGATTTGATGGATATTGATTCTTGTTCCAAACTGGATATTTCAGCTTTGGTTCCCGATGCTGATGATCTGGATGAAGAAGATTCTCGTCAATCGGAGCTTTCTTCATCTTCTTCGATGTCAAACTATCAGATGATGTCCAGGCCAAAAGCCAAGCTAAAACCAACGGCCAGTGTTTATAGGCAGCTTCTGCAGAAAGGTCATGTTCGTTGCGATTCAAATAATTTATTCGATCATTTGAAGCGAAATCCACGACAGCCACGTCGTTCGTTGCAGCCTTTGCAAAAATTGATGACGGATTTGTTGCGGAAACTCGAAACTAAAGATATGCACAGACTTTTCGCTTGGCCAGTGATTGATCAAATGATGCCAGGTTATTCTCAAGTGGTCAAAAACCCAATGGATTTCTCAACGATTTGTAAAAAGATTGAGCACAACTTCTACCGGTCAGTAGCTGAAATGAAATTTGATGTTCGGTTGTTGTGCGAGAATGCGATTCGCTATTTTCGTCATTCTGGTCTTCAATATACTGAAGCTTCTCGTTTATGGTGTTTTGCTAAAACAAAAGTTTTTGCCCGCGATGTTCTTTCTCAAACTGTCAAACAATATCCACCCTTGACGATGGCTGATCTTGGTTTAGATGACCTTTCCAAAATGACCAACAACACGACAGCAATAAACGGAACTTCAGAAGTGGTTTCGATTAACGGAACTGGTCCCTCCATCAAGTCTGAAGAGAATCGCGCCTTATTGGCTCTTTTATCTTCAACCAAACAAAATGAAAGTGATCAATCTTCTTCATGGCCAAGTGTCCGTCTGTTAGAATATCTTGATCAAGATGATAGGACTTCTGAACAAATTTTATCTCACGCGCGTAGTTGTATTCAGCCAAACGTATCGACCGAAAAATCCGATTATTCCAATCAGTTTACGTTTGAAAAATTAAACTCCACCAGTAACAATATTGAAAGTTCTCGACAACTTTTGGACGGTTCGACAACATTGCCTTTTATCGTCACGCACACCGATGAAGTTGGTGGAGGTGGTGAAAAGTTTTCTATGAAACACTTGGTGGGAAAATTATCGGAAGGAACAACTTCATTACCCGCCTATCGTGAACCTGAAACAGAGCGAGTCTATCCGTTTCGTTTTTCCAATGAAATTTTGTTCGCCAACCCGTACGCCACTCATCTACCATATTTGGAATCTTGTTCCGCAAACATCACGCTAGATGATACTTTACTACTGTATAATACGTTTCAAAAGTTTGATACCAAATTTGATGATCAAATTGAGAGACAAGCCAACGATGGAGATTATTTATCATCCTTTGCTGATTCAGTTCTATCGATTGTATCGGCTGGCCAGTATCAGCCAAGCATATTATCAAGTCAACCATCATCAGTCAAACAAGAACCAGAAATTTCTGAAATGAATGATGAAGAAATTGATGAAAACGCGATGAGCGAATCAAATTCCATTCAAACCAAGCTTAACGAGACATCTTTATTAATCGATGAACTCGATTCTATTCAATATCAACGTTTGGCTGGACAACCTGAGCCCAAACAACCAAGCCATAAAGAAACGGAAATGGCGACACGCATTACCACTAGCCTGGTCGATATTATTGGCCGTTGTGCTCATCCCAAAGATATCATTTCAACCGAAACGATTCGTAAAGCGTTGGGCATACAACTCAATCACCAATCAACGAATCACATTACCAATTCGGAGCAAGAGCAGACTTAGAAAAACTTTAATTCATTTTAAGTTATATTTACCACCCTCCTCCTCATCATCATCATCATCATCATCATACAATCATCAACATAATCGTCATTCAGCTTAATTAATCAAATTCGTTATTGAAGACAGAGAGAATAATTATCTTCTTGAGAGAAAAGAAAAGTGTTTTATCTTTGGAAAATTTATTTTGTCAATCCAATTCCCGTACATAATTTACCAGAATTTTGTTCTGTATTATTGATGAGAAAATTTATTTAACAAAAAACAAATGTCTTTTTTTACAAATTCGACCTATCGATTTATTCATTGGCATTGTTTTCAAGACACCAAACAATTTGATTAAAAGACAACAAGTTTCTGGTGAATTTTTTTGCTGTTGAATCGGATTTTTCACCACTCCAATTATCCATTGGTCGAGGTATTTTTATTTTAGCATCAATTTTGATCGGGTCATTATCATCATGGTTTTGAAAGAATCGACAACTTGCTAATTTCAAATTTTGATCTGTTCTGATCAATTCATGAGGATCTAAAATTCCCGAAATCATCTCCTCCAATTCATCTTCAAGATCATCATCGGTGTTGAAATAATTTTTTTGACTTTGTGCAGTGATTTTTGATGAGAGACGAGAGTTCAACAATGGTGTCGATTGTACGTTTAAACCTGATGATTTCAATAAATTCAGAGCAAATTTTTTACTGTTCGGAGTTGTTGGCGGTGGTACTGAGAGATTTTTATTCAAAACTCCGATCTGATTGAATGGTTGACTGATATCGGCTGATGATTTCTGCAAATCTTTTGATCGATCATTTTTGGTAAGGTCTAAAATTTCTGATACCATCTCCTCGAATTCATCATCATCGTCGTCGAAATAATCTGTTCCATCGTCAACTTTATCTGTCATCTTGTTCTGGATGTTTGTGGAAACCATGGAAAGAGTTTCAGATTTTCTGCTCACAGTTATTGTATTTTTGGAATCACTGTTTTCAATCACTTGTTGCCCTGACTCTTCAATATCATCGTTTAAACTGTTTGGACAAACAAAGCTTTGAAAATTTTGTGATGATTCAAAACAAAAATTTTCCTCCAATTCAATAGAGATAGGTTGAACTGTTTCTGTTGCAAATTTATTCGAAACTACTTCGGGAGCTGTATCTGAGAAATCGGTTTTTTCTTCTTCATTTAAAATATTTAATAACTCGCAATCATATTCATCTAACAATCGCTTCAAATCTTTCACAACTTTAGGACAGTTTTAGTTTTGGCGAGTTTTTTTATTTAATCGCTTGCCCTCTATCACTTCATTGGATTATCATTTCGCGAAAATTCTGTATCTTCAGAAATACCGGGACTTGAAAACTGACTTTCCAAGAGTAAACTCGAAAGAGGCTTGAATTCTGTTGGTTCAAAAAATTCGATCAAGCCTTTTGGTAAAGCTGCAAGATGTCTTTTTCGCGAAGATGATCGTAACAAACGAGGTACTAATCTCGATTCTTCTGGTGTGACTGGTTCATGTTTTGAACCTGATTCGATAAGAACATTCGACGATTTCGACCCATCGTCAGTGTTTTGTTTAATTGGAGATTCATTGTCATCCAATAATGGTTGAATTCGACGAAAAACACGCTGCGATTTTTGTGGTAACTCTCTAGATGATTCTTGATCATTATTCTCTCGTGTTTTCGACGTTCCAGCACCCATTTCCTTCGATTTAGAATTGAGTTTTTTTGATAAATTCTCAATAGACGTAAATTTTAAATTACGATTCGGTGTTTTGACTTGTCTATTAGACCGTCTCAAAGTTGTTAAGGCTAATTTTTGGCCTTCTAAACTGCTGGATTTAATTGGACTTTGGTTGACTGCGGTTGAAGATTTACGACCCATAGTTTAACTCGGTAATTTCTAGAAAAAAAAAGTTCCAAACAATTCTTTAACAATTACTTATGCTCAAAAAATTACTTGAAATTTTCAAAATGAAATAAAAGTGGAATACTCTTCGGGAAAATGTCAAAACTCTTAAGAAATATCACAATGGATTCAACAAATAAACAACAAATTATTGAAAATGACGCAACATCGATTGTATCGATACTGTTGAACAAAAAGAATCACGTGACTTGAATTCGAACATTTTTGTTCCATTGTTCGCTAGTTTTTTTTTTTTTTTAAGTTTTTGAATTTTCAAAATGAGAATTCTTTACTATTGCTTTTTAAATGAAAATTCTGAATTAAACTAGAAAAATGGATGCACAAGATAATCTGTGTTGGCTACAAATTGAAATTTTTTCTCGAATTGACCGTTTTCAGATCATTTTTTTATTTTTATTGATATACCATAAATCATTGGTAAATTCACGATCAAAGAAAGTTTTCAAAAATTTTTATCCTGATTTTAAACACGTATACGTAGTACTATACTACAAAAAGTCTTGTTTTTTAAAATGGCAAAGAAAACGAACAAGTCTTGTAGCCATGGTGATAACCTGAAGAGAAAACATTTCCGACAACCTTACTGTTCTAATTAATATCTGGAAAAAGTCTTCAGAAGAAGTTAAATGTTCTGAAAAAAGTGTTTTCAATGTTTTCAGCAACCAAAATTCTAACTGAATCAATGAAATGAATCTGTATATTTTGAGTACGTATTGATTCTATCCTGTTTATCAATTTCTTTTTATTTTTTTCTCAGTAATTCCGATACATTCAATGTTTCTCTTTCTATGTTATTGTCGTTTTTACTAAAACCACCGACGCCCAAAAGGTGTTGGTTGGTTTGTGCGCTTTTTTATTTTGAATCCATTTTAAACAAGATTTGTTCTTCAATCAAAAAATAACGAACAGAGAGAATTTTTTTTCTCTTTTTTCATTATCATCAAATTGTAAAAATGTTTGATGTCTGTGTGTGAACGAAAATCTTCATTGAAATGTCATTGGATTTTTTTAACCGATTTGAAAAACGAAGAAAAAATTAAATAAATCACCATGAAAATTTGTCGTTTTTTAAAGGAAATAATATCTTTATAAATTTTCTCAAGCTCAATTTTATTCAAATTCAAAAAGAAGAAACACTTTGAAAAAATTGTTATTCCGAAACTAATATGATATGTCTTTTTGAACAGGAAAAAGTGCAAAAATCAAAATCTTTTCAGATCTTTTTCGAGTTTTTGATGAAAAATCGTTGGTTCGCTCGCTCGTTGGTTTGTTTGTTTAAAAAAATTTGCTTTTTTTTGAAGACAAGAAACACGATTATCGCACTTGTTCTCATTATCACTAATCATCAATTCAATAATGTTTTATTCAGAAAATTGATTTTATTTCGGAAGTTTTGTGATTTGATTGTGTGTCAGTGAGTGTGTTTTTTTTGTTTTGTTTTTGATACTCCAACTTTGATCATTTTGATATTTTTCTTTCACTAAACCCATTCATCTCGAAAATTTTCTAGTGAGAACTAGGAAGCTAAAATTAGTTAATTTCGTCAATGTATTAATGGAAATCATTTAAAAACTATTAATAGTAATTATCCAAAGGTAATCTTTGCTTGAAGGGGTTAATATATTTCTAATATTATAAACACCATTTTATTTGATTTAACTTCTCGAAAGACACAAATGAACAAGATAAAATGATTTTTTCAATCAAATCGATAATAAGTAACATTCTTCTTTCAGCACCACATCAAAATTAAAATCACAAAATGGAATTTTTTGGAAAACACTTGAAGCGCTGCGATAATGATTTTTATTTTCTGGGACTTTGATCAATCAATTAAGAAGTTTTTTTAAATCAAACTATTAAGTACTGTTTCGAAATCAATCATTTTATTGAAGATTAATAGAAAAAAATTTATAAAAAGACCATTTCTGAGATCAGGATTGAAAACAAATCAATACTAAATTTTGGTTTCAAAAAAAAAAGTTTTTTCAATTTTTCCCAAGCTTCTTGTTTGCCTGTTTCAAACACTGCCACGATGTTATTGAAACTTGACCACCATCATCTTGTTAGTTTTTCAATGATGGTGGCACTGGGCATGGTTTTTGCTGTTTTGATGTCTATTGTTAAATGCCACCAGATTAACGAAAAAGCGGACAATGATTTCATTTTACAAAATTTACCGCATTCAAATCAATTTTATCTAGATCGTTTTCTGGTCAGAAAAAATTCTACTACTCGATTGAAATGGGAATTGATGGGTGTTGATAAAATAGCCTCTATCAATTCCAATGCCAACAAAACCAATTTCAAAATTCAACTTAGCGGTCGAAAATCATCTTTGCTCGAGATCAAAGTAGAGAAATTTAATCAAGGAGTTTTGCATTTTCGTTTGGAATGGCATCAAGCGGGACCGGATTTGTCTCGAGAAATTTGTTTCTATTACAACACACCTCACAGTAACGAAACCTGGTACAGCACTTATACTGAACACATTCAATCGTGGCCAATGGATGGCCAGAAGCAGGTTCAACGGGGTACACCCTTCTTGATTGGTGCTAAACAAATCGATTCAATTGTCGAGCATATTTTTGCTTCATCCAATGGATTCATTGTTCGTCCTGATCATTATCAGCCTTTGTTCTTTCGACGAGACTCAAATCATGGACATCCTCTTCTTTGTTTTGCCGTTGACGCAACCCGTCCACCATACAATCATCATCAGTACGAAGAAAGCCGAAACATTCTTAAAATTGATATCTTTTCTGGTCAAAATATGCGCCAAGTTTATGAACAAGTAAAACAATCGGGCTATATCGATCGACCGCATTCAATTCCAGATCGTAGAATGTTTGAGTTGCCTGTTTGGTCGACTTGGGCAATCTACAAGAAAGACATTACCCAATCTAAAGTACTGGATTACGCTCGCCAAATCAGCCAGCATGGCTTTCCAAATAGTCAAGTAGAAATCGATGACAACTGGGAAGCTCATTATGGAGATTTCAAGTTTGATTCAAAAAAATTTCCCGATCCAAAGAAAATGATTGATCAACTTCATCGACAAGGATACCGAGTCACTTTGTGGGTGTATCCGTTCGTAAATAAAAACTCGGTTTCTTTTCAAGAAGCCAAACCGTATTTTCTGAAACAAGCTCACAACAGCTCTGAATTTCGTTTGGCTAAATGGTGGGATGGAGAAGGGGGAATGATTGATTTCTCTAATCCAAAAGCTCAACAATGGTTTGTTGATCGGTTGAAAAAACTCCAAAACGAAACAGGCTTGGATTCGTTTAAATTTGATGCTGGTGAGCTGTTGAACTACGTAACGGAAGATGGAAATTATTTGTTCCACGATAATGAAACTCAGAACTCGCCCAATTTGTTCACAACTAGATACGTTGAAACGTGTGCACGTTTGGGCTCATTGATCGAAGTAAGATCGGCCTATCGAACACAGTATCTCAAGATATTCACTAGAATGTTGGACAAAGACTCTCATTGGGGCATTGATAATGGTCTCAAAAGTTTGGTGACAACTGCCTTGACAATGTCGTTGGCTGGTTATAATTTCATCTTACCAGATATGATTGGTGGAAACGGGTACGGAGAAAAACCCGATGAGCAACTGTTTATTCGTTGGCTTCAAGCCAACGTATTCTTACCATCGATGCAATTCTCATATGGTCCATGGATTTACTCACCGAAAGCCTCTTTGATCACCAAAAAGATGATTGATTTACATTCTAAATACACAGCCAAAATGATTGAAGAAAGTGAGAAAAACGGTCCTTTGATTCGACCTCTTTGGTTCAATTTTCCAGATGATCAAGAAACTTACCGAATCTCCGATCAATTTATGATTGGCAATGATCTTTTGGTGGCACCAGTTGTCAACAAAAATCAACAAGAACGGCTAGTTTATTTTCCTCAAGGCCTGTGGCAGGATCAGTTCGGTGTCGTTCATCAGGGTGAGCAGTGGATAAATGTCAAAGCGCCCATCGAAGTGCTACCATATTTTCAGCTAAAAAATGCCTCAACATATTGAAAAGCTTATTGTTGTGAAAAATTTTATCCTTCAACGAAAATAGATTCATATTTTTGGTGATTATTTTCCATCCTATTTGTTAAAGATCATCATTTAAAATTTTCTGAAAACAAACTGACTAACTAACAAACAAACTAGGTTAATGATGTCCAACCAACGATGTCAATGATTGATGCCTGTTTCGTCACAATGTGTCTCTGTGTGTGAGGAAACATTGAAAAAGAAAAAAATTGTCACACTTGGTCAACCGAAGTGACAGAGTGAAGCGGATTCTTGTTTGACAATGATGACGATCATCATGAAACATCATGTTGACATGACCAATTTAAAACTTGGATAATGATGATCGTGAAGACAACTAAAAATAATAGTTGCTGCCTGAGAAGGCAGGTTTTCTACCTCGATTCTTGTGCGAAGGAGATTACCTTTCTATTTGGGTAACTTTGATGTACATGTTCACACAAACGCACACCTGGCTTTATTCAATGATCTCACGATACTTGATCGAGCGGTTTTTATGGTTTGAAAAACCTGATTCAACATGATAATCGAGCAAACATCTCTCTTTCTCTCTCAATTGAAATGATGATGGATGAAGATCTTGATGATCGATTCAGAATATTTTTTCTTTGTTCAAGTTCATTGGCCTTTTCCTGATGGCAAGAAATATCATTATCTATTGTTATAATTTTCCAACTGTGGTCATCATTTTGGTTTTTTTTCATTGGTTGTTTGAAAGGCTATTGGTACATGATCAAATTTGGGAATTGAAAAAAACTTCTCTGATGATTTTTTATAATGATTAAGATGATTGATCATACAAATCAATATCGGTTGAAAGAAGAGATGCATTTGAGGTTCAGGTTGAAAAAATTTGAAATAATTATGATCGGGATTCAATTGGTTTAGTGAAAGAGAAAGATGGTGCCAGAAGAAGTATTACTGTTTGGCATGGTGATGACGCCTTCTTCAACTTTCCATCTTCAACAATCTAGTTACCATTCAAACAGAAGAAGTTTTGCTCGCTTTCAATTGTGGAAAAAGGATTGAGAACAACAACAGCAATCATTAACTATTGCATGACGCCCTGATTGTGTTAGTTTCTTGATTGTACACAATAGGATGAAGAGGGGAATTCACTTTTGAATCCATCACTTTCCAACGATTATCATCATCATGTTGATGTTGCCAATGAAGAAAGTTTCGGGTGAGAGTTGGCCTTGCTGCCAGTGTTTTCTCGCTATTGTTGTCAGAAAATTTAGCTGCAATTTTTTCATTATTCTGTTGTTGGTCTATCTCGCTTGATACTTAGACACTCTTTGCTGTTTGCTTGGAATTTTACTAAACTAACTTTATTTCTCTTGACTACTAGCTCGTTTTTTGTGAGAAATGCGCACCACCACCACTAAAATGACAAACACGCACGTGCTTCATTTGATTCAATGATGTTAAATGTCGATCAACCAATCAATACACTTATTGACACACTTTTATTCTCATAAAATGAGTTGAAGCTTTTGAACTGTGAACTTTTTACCAAACAAACCTCATTACCTGGGTAAGTGAAATTGAAATTATTTTAAAACAAGCGAACATTCCTCAATGGTATTCGAGTTCTATTTTTTGTCGTTATTACTTTTTTTCTGGTGTTGTCTCTTTTTCCTGAAAAAAAACAGAAAAAACCTACCTGTTTTAGACAAAAAAGAAAAAATCGAATCAACAGCTTGCGAATGTCGTTTAAACTACCGTTTGTTTGTTTGTATGTTTGTTTTTTTATTTGTTTTGTTCTGTTTCGTCACGCGCAAAAGTATTTAGAGTTGTATTTTTTCGTCTTCGTATATCTGGTTTCAATTGAATGTGTTGAAATAATAATAATGGATTGAATCTGTACATATGGTCTTTAGCATGGTGGAATAAGGCCTTTAGGCCAACAAACTTACCATTTTATTTATGTCAAACGTTTATTTTTTTCATCGTGGCCTCGTTGTTGCTTGTTTTTTGATGGTTTTTCTTGCTTGCAAGTTATGCTTGGTTGATTTCCATTGCCATCGAACACCTAGAACACCATTGTTGTTTGTTTTACATAGTATCCTTTTGATAAGAGAAAACAAACACAGCTGATTATCAATTTGAGTAGTCTCATTCGAGCCTTTTCCATCACCAGACATCAGATTAAAAATTTTGAGTTTTAGTCAGTGTGTTTAAAGTCAATCGATTGGATCATCAACATGGTATTTCTAATCGGTTAGTAGATTCGAAAGATTCCAATAGATGAATGATTGCGTTTGTCGAGAAAATAAATCTGATTTATTAGTTTTTTTATCAGACACATTTTGATCTAAATCATTTTTGAATTGATCAACTAGACTTCTCTTTAAAATACCATACTGATTTGTGTTCTTTGAAATTAATTTCATTTTTAATGAAGGTGCTGTTTTGCAAACAACCATCGATCGCATCGTGTTGACCGCTCACTTCAATCATCATGGAAGACGATGATTATTATATGGACCGATACGATTGTCCCACCACAACATTGAACAATCACAACAGATCAGCTACCATGATAACAATGGTGGCCGGCGATTGTCTTGCATCGATATCAACTTTTGATGATGCCAATAATCAAAGTGGCCACATGGCTAGTGACAGTGATGAAAATGGAAATCAAACTACTGTTCTAGTGACATCAACATCGCCGCCAACCTCGTTGTCGTTGGATGGCAAGTCTAAGAGCAAGTCCAATCCTGATGATGTTGATGTTGAATTTGGTGAATACGAAGACGATTACGATCATTTGTATGTTGACACTGATGGAGCCGAACAATATCTCCGTGAGATTTGGACTCAGCTCAATGTTGGCCACAACGGCTATCTAGTTCTGTCCGAATTGTACAGTGTATGTGAACATATTGGTATGTCGGCCAGCGAAGAAATGATTGAACAATTATTCGATAAACTCGATAACGATCAAGATGGTCGAGTCAGTTTTACCGAATTCGTCGACGGTCTCTTCAAATACGTGCACAAGACTAACAGTGTTAACAACACACAACAAACAACAACAAACATTAATCTCTATAAAAACTCATCAAATTCATCATCGATGGATGATGATAGGGAAGATGATGAGGATTTGTCATTGGTCAACACAACAACTCCTTCAACATCTTGTTCCAACGAAGTGCAATCATCTAGTTGTTCGTTGTTATCTAACTTTACTCAAATTGACCCTTGTGATCTTCATGAACAGCATTCATCTTTTTTAAGTGAACAAACAATCTCAAGTGTAAAGATAGAAGAGAATGATAATCATCATTCAGGTGTTGTTCTTTTCAACAAGAAAAACAAATCACTCGACGATTCGCACATTCGACTATTATCATCCTCAACATTAGCCCATCATCTTAATCACCCGGTGGCATCATTGAATTTACTCTCATCCTATTCAACATTTTTCACCATCAGGACCGATAAAGATGGGTAAGTGTCACTTTTTTTTTGCCCTAGAATCTAGGACCTAGATTTATTTGAATAGTAAAAAAAAGAGGAAAAAGTGCACATCGAAAAAAAGGTTTCTGTTATCATGATGATTGAGCGATTTAGTGAGTGAGTTTATCAACAACATCGAGCCGCTTTGTTGATAAGTAGTGGTCGGCCATTCGGATGAAAACACCAATAGTAGAGTTGCATGGTGAGAAGGGCCGACATGAACAATGCCAACACTGACATGGCAGCAGGAATCCTAAGCCAATAGTCTAGATCGGCTCGATAAAACCACAGAGTGGCGGCAATCGAGTTTTCCATCAAACAAATAGCATAATAGGCTAGGTATTTGTATCGTGTCGGCTCGTCCTTGACGTTAATAAACACAAACAGGAAAATGGCCCCGATTAACATATCAAACATGTATTCAGCACATTGGTTATGTCGGCCTAGTGGGTCGACAAAAAAACTGGTACCCTGGTGCATCAGCCAAATAGTCATCACCCCCCAATGGCCAATAGTGACCGGGCAAATCCAATAACTGAACCGGTGAACCCAAGAACAGGTGATGGCAATAACCGATGAACCAAAGGCCGAAAAAACAGTTACAGCCAACAAAACAACACCATAGTTGATATTGGACTTTGATTGCGTTTGTTGTATGAAGCTCTTCTCAAGGCTCGATGGTAAGAGGCCAGTGACCAGCTCACCTCGAACATCGACAAACCAATTACTGTGAATTGAACGAACTCTGATTTGAATGAAAGGTTTAAATTGTTTGAATCGTATGTTAAACAAACCTGTGAAATGATGATTATAATCACTGATGTTGTGGACAAATTCAAAATCTTGGTGTGTTAACAACGAGCAAAGTTGAAGGATGATTTGTAAAGTAGCATGCATCAAACTATAAAACAACGATAACAAAGAAGTATCACGATCTTCGGCCACTGTCAACAGAAAATAATCGATATTCTCTTCCTGGCATTTCATTGATTTTTTTGCCTATTTTTTCCAAAGTAATTCAATGAGTTTACTATCAAACTTTGATCAAAATCCTTTACCGCTGGTTCGAAGTTTGGTAGACCATCGGCGTGACCATACCGTGTCCGCGACAATGTTGTCAGTGATAAAGATGGCAACATATTTGATTCGGTCCAATCTTTTTGGGTTTTCCGTTTTTGGGACCAACTTTTTACGCCATACCGTAAGAGTTCAACATATCTGCATAGAAAAAAAAGAATAATTTTAGATTCAAATTTGAGACAGTAGATGTCGGACTGTGTGTAAACTATTTTTCTT
>JAVLUE010000062.1:0-91761 GCA_034190945.1 Octodonta nipae | reverse complement strand
TCTATATCTAGTACCAAGAGTCTAGGTACAATCCAATGCTCTACTTCAACCGAAAATTTAAATTTGAATTACAAAAAAAGAGTCATATAGTTCATGTAGAGATTCTCCTGAGAAACCTGTTCCACGAATGTCGATTTATTGATTCTCTGTTTATATTAAAAAAAATAAATAAACTCAAAATAAATTATTGATTCGAATAATTTTAGGGTTTTTTTTTCTTCTGACCAAATTACACTGAAACCAATTTGATTTGATCTATGAGAAAAGAAACACCTCTGTTAGAATATAATGGCTTCACGTTATCACCATAATTTGCTTTTTTTTTAGGTTGTTGTAACAATAATATTCAAGCAACAAAAAAACAACATCTAAATGTTTATCAAAAAAAAAAAAAAAAATAAAGAAAAAAACAGAGAAGAAAAAACAATTCTTTATTTATAAAATAAAAACTCTAAACTTATACAATTAATTATTCATTAACGATTGGTGAACTCAACTAACTAGATGCCTGTCTAGTAGTTGACTCCTGTCTACTAAAGAAATACATGATATAATTAAATTTAATGAGATTTTCTTTCAAGCAGTTAAACAGAACCCGAAAAAAAACAAGGAAACAATACCTCAAAAATGCCTTTAAAATTGCTTGGCGTATGGGTTAAGGTGGAAATTCTTATTTTATTACTCTAGAAAAAAATAATTCAACAGTCAAGTAGCTATTTTATTTTTTTTTTAGCAAAATTTTAAAACACAATCCTTTTTGGAAAAATAATTTTTTTCTTTAAATAAAAATCGGTATTTATATTGGAAGAAAAAAATTAGTTTTTCAAATCATCATCAGAGTTTGGTGATTCGTATTTTTTTTTCCAAAGATAAAACAAACGATAAAGATGAACAAATTATTTGATAAAAACAGATATTTTTGGAATCATACAATGAGCCGAACTTTTTTTTTCCAAACTTTGCACAGCCTTTCAGTGCAGAAGATTTTATTTGTAAAAAAAAAAATTTATTTATTTATCCATCCATTTTTATTGATTTCTATTTGAAAACAAAAAGATTTTTATATTTTTTTTTTAAAAAAAATAAATCTAGCATTTTTATGCTATTCCCAAATCATTGAATTAAATGATTAGATTTAAAACAAAGATAAACGTTTTTAATAGTAAAATATTTGAATAAGGCTTTAATGTTTTTTTTTTCTCGGTTAAATCATCACCTCAAATGTGTGGGTTTTTTTTTTCGCTAAATATTTTGGATTCAATTTGATGCTTCGAACTTGAGAGAAACTTTTTTTTTCCTGAAACTCTAAAAATATAAAATTTCAAAATTTAATTTCAGCTAATTCATGGATACACTTTGGATATATGGATTTTTTTTTTTTTGAATTAATCAAATAAATTTGGGAGCTTTTTTTTAGCTGAGTGTTGATATGAGAATAAACCAACGCCTGCTGATGATGATTTTGTTTGCTTATTTCCAATCAAAAAACCACTGAAAGGAGCGAGAACAAAAATTCACAATGAGAGCAACACCTTTGTGAGGTGATGGCTGTTGAAAAAATAAAACTTTCAATACGAACCATTTTCCATCACAAATATTATCATTATTATTCAAATGAATATTTTAATATTACAAGAGAGGATAAGAAATCGTAAAAAAAAAATCTTCGCAACAACCCACAACAACACAAAACCAATGAATTGAAGAAGGCTTGGGCTCACTAAGCGAATAAACAGCCAACAAAGAAAAACATTTTTCTAATAAAATTAAAATTTATTTTTGCTTGAGGCAAGTCCAATAAAACACTCACATTGGTTCGAGATCAGTGTGTCGAAAACAAAAAGTCTAATTAACACTGTTGCCGTTCATTTGCGTCAAAATAAAAAAAAACATTTCTCAATAATAAACGCGCTATCGATTCTTTTTTGTGTGTGTATGTATTGAAGCAAACAAGCACGGTTTTGGTGTTGTTTGTTTTGAGTCACAAGCTCGCTACAAGTCTTTGTCCTCATAGCTACATAACTTTTAAAATTATATTTGAGGACAACAACCGGCAACAGAATTATAAAAAAGCGCCTTTAAAATAAAAATGATAATACAAACACAAAACGGAAAACAAGGTTTATGAGATTTTATGGACCCTAGACGGCGGCAAACAATCGTAAAACAATGGCTATTTCTGTTTTAGAACAAGAATTTTTATTAAAAACATAAAAGTATTAGAACAGGACCTAAGTAAACATCGTTCAGCTCAGTAAAAATAGAATTGAACGACCTAGTAAAAAATTCTAAAACAGATGTTGACAATGTCAACAATCAAGATATTCGGGTCTTGAACCTTCTTTTTTTTTATTACATCGCTCAGTCCCTAGACTTACATTTTGAACCGTTTTATTCTCATTTGGTTCTCACAACCCAAAGAGCCAATTAAGCCCAAAGAACCTTAGGGAAATTTTTTAACTGCCTTATGGTCAACGACTTGCTTGCTTGCGCTGTTACTTGTTCATTGCTGGGGTTTTTTCTCAGTCTTTGCTATCTAAGCCGACAGAACAGCTATTCAAGTTCCCAACCATAACAACTGTTCTATGTTTGACATTGTGCAATATAAAATAAAAAAAACTTTATTGAAACAAAGTAAAAAAAAACACGCATTTTCTCAAAAAAGTAACTTAGCTATTAAGTAAACATAGTTGAACAATAAAAAAAGTATACTCTGCTCCACTTGGTACAGCTAATTGCTGCTTTGTCAAAAAAAAAAAAAAATTCTAATTTTAAAAAATTAATTTCAACTTTATTACTATTTTGAGAAAATTTTTTTCTCTCTTTAAAGAAAAAGCTTTTCTTTCGACATAATCGGAAAATTCCATTTTCAAAGGTTCATTTAACCCTCTAGGGTTTTTTTTCTTCGTTGAAATTTTTCTGATTTTTCTGTACTATATTTTTCAAAAAAATTCTAAAAAGAATTTTTTTTTTTGATAGAAAACTTTATTCAAATTTTTTTGTTTCGAAATTAAATTCCGTTCTCCAGCATTAAAAATCGATTTTTTTTCTATTATGGTTATGCCTCTGTGAGAGGCAAGTTGATTAATATGAAAGAAAAATATTAATAAACTAATGTAGACTGAATTGTATATTGATTTGAATTTTATTTTAGTTTCAAAGTATTTTTTTTTTTCTTGGGAAGAAAAAAACTCGATATAATAAATAATTGAATATTTTAATGATAAATAATAAATTTCTGAATATTCAGCCTTTGGAAACGGCAAGAAAAACACCGTAGACTCAATATGATTTCACTCACATCTCTTCATGTTTATGCATTCGTTTATTTCTCATTAAGTTTTTTTTTGTATTTCTTTAAA
The DNA here is from genome assembly GCA_034190945.1 of Octodonta nipae. Classification (NCBI taxonomy): domain Eukaryota; kingdom Metazoa; phylum Arthropoda; class Insecta; order Coleoptera; family Chrysomelidae; genus Octodonta; species Octodonta nipae. The sequence goes on along the minus strand of JAVLUE010000062.1, from coordinate 88,399 downwards.
TATACAAATATCACTTCATATTGTACATTATTGTTTATTAAAATAACCCCTTATAATTATTTATATGCTAGAGAAGCTTTCTGAATAAGGTAGAATAATCAATTGTTAGACTGTTCGTCGAAATATTGTTGAAAATTTTAGCAGAAAAAAAACAATAAAAATAATTTTGTAATATTTTCAACATTGAGTACTTGGAAAAATAATAAAACTAATTCGTTAAATGGCATTTCATTTTCTGTAAAATCGCAGTACTTAAATTTATCTCGGTATAAACAGTAGCCAGTTGAATATCTCCAAGAATATTAATTGCTTGGATTCTGGTCATTCTGAAATACACAAAATATTTTGCTGAAAATCTTTGGTGTTTCTAAAGAATTTAAATCACCATTTAGAAAATTGTCTTTATAGCTGAAAAAAATAAACTTCAAATGTTCAACTGAACAACAAGAACAAAAAAATTTACAAATTTAATGCTTTGATCAATAAATTCAAAAAACTTCAATGTCAGTAGAAGGAAAGAAGTTTCAAAATTTATGAAAACTCAAAAAATAGGGTTTTCTGAAAACTACTCTCTGATTGTGAAAGGAATGGAATCGGAGAAAAATTCGGAAAACTCAAATAAATAAGAAATTTAAGACATCTACTCTCTAAACTTTTAAAAATAATTTTTTTTTTCAAACGATTAAACTAGTCAAGTTATTGAAATTGAATTTTTTTCTATGAAAACGATTTAATTTTTTTTTCTATCTCTTTTGTTTATTTATTCAAATATTTTTTTTATATTATTATAAACTGACATTATGGTATCATAACAAACAAAAAAACTTTTTCTCTTCTTTTTCCAAACTTTACGTACATATCGTATCATTTTTTACAAAAAATTTTTTTAATTTTCTCGCTTTTTTTTAGGAGTAAAAATACGGAAACTTAGCGTGAATAGCTGTGAGTTTGAAAGACTAAAAAAACTATCTATCCATGCAATTTGGTCATTTAACAGCCCAAATTTATTACTGAAAAAAAAAACGCAAAAAGTTTTTGTCTTCAATTTAATTTTTGGTTTTATTTTTTTTTCAATGAATTTCTTTTGATGGTTTTTTTATTATGAAAAGGTAAATTTAATTATGAAAGATTAATAAAGTGCTATACTAAATTTGATTAATATTAATGACGGCCATTAAATGCGACAAATAAACAAAAAAAAACGGCCAACAACGGGAAAACATCATAAACACACCAATAATGTAATAATCAGGATGATGATGATGATTATGGTCATCATAAAAAAAAAATTTGGATCAAAGTGTTGTAACAACCAATTTAATATAGATCAAAATTTCAAAACAATTCTCAATTTATTATTATATTCATTAATGAAATAAATTAATAAAAAAAATTATAAATATGAAAAAACATGTTTAAAACTTAGAGTTTTCAAACTGAAAATTTTAAATTCAACATTGATTCTGAAATTCTGATGAATAGTTTTTGATCATACTTTTTGATCCTTTTTTCCCCGCATTTCACAACCATAAAATAGATCCGTGCAGATGTGTGTAATCATTCTGCTTATATAAACAAGTTTTTTAATGAGTAATTATTTTGATAAGAAAAGCAAGATGATGCCAAACTTATTGACATGATTGAGAATATTGTTGGGTGATTCCATTTCTGAAAGATGCAATCATCAAAAATAAAAAAAAAAAAATTTTTATTATTGTATTTTGTGGTGTATTTTTTCTTGAGTGATGATATTTCAGCATACTCCAGTAGCCCCATGTAATAATCAAAAAAAAAAAAATATCAAAACAAATAAATTTAAAAAAACAATTCTTTTTTTTTATAGTAGGAGAAAACTTGAACTTGGTTCAACGTGTGAGAAACTCAATCGTTAGTTTTTCGATAAAACAAAAATAAATAAATAAAAATGATGATCAAAATTAAAAAAAAATTGCAATAAAACAACAATGACCAAGGCAAATAATAAAATAAAGCAAACAACCAGCTAGAAACCTAGCCAGCCAACCAACCAACCCAAGAAAACCGATAAAATCAAACAAGAAATTGTAATATTGAAATAAGAAAACGAATCTTTAAACAAGGGAAAAAATATCGAAATGTCTTGCAAGTTTGAATTGCATGTTATAAATTAACACATCATCATCATCATCTTTTGCTTCTTTAAGCTTCTGGGGAAGCAATAAGCTTCGTTGTAGTGAGAAACTTTCATCCTCACTGACTGATATATCGATCGATCGTTTTTTTTAGGTTTTTTTTTTTAAGAAATAAATTCAAGATTTCAAGAATTTTTTTTTTTTTAGAAAACAATAAATTGAGTTCCATACAAATACACTGAATAATGATGGCCCTTCAAAGAAGGAATTTCTAACATTTTTTTTTTTTATAACACAATTCGATTTTTTTTTCGAACACAGAAAAAACCATTTCTCTTTCGAACGAATTTTTCTGGCTATGACATTTTGAACTTTTTTTTTTCGTTTGTTTTGTGATGAGATGCTTCAATATTTTTGAAGCAAATTTAAGAAAAAACTACAATGAAAAAGAAACATTAAAACAAAGGCATTTCACGCTAAGAAAATGTTGTCTTGTTTTTTTGTTTTTTTGACAAGCAACTGAGCTGCTTGTTTGTTTGTGTGCTGAAGATTTTTTTTTTCAACAACAACCAAATTCTAGTTAAGTTTTTTTTTTTGAAAAAAAACTTTAAAGCAAATAAAATTAATCAAAACATAACTGAACAAAGCAGGCAAGCAAGCAAACAAACAAATAAATAAAGTTTTTGAAATTGAAAATTTCAAATGACAATTTCTATTTTGATGGCAACGAACAGAAAGAGAGATGTGCCATGTGAAATCGATTGTGATCGTTCCCAAACCAACAAACAGAGAGGACAACAAAAACTTTCCCAACAAACACCAACAATCTCGAGAATTTGTTCCATTTTAAATTCTTTTCGACACATATTGTCTACTAATTGATGGAGACAAGCAGTGTGCACCACACACACACACACTCAATATTTACCATTCAAAATTTATGAAGTTTTTTTTTCTACGATTTGCAAAAGTATTAAAAACACAAGAAGAAATAGAAAAAGATGGAGAATAGCAAATCTGTTAAATTAATGCTCGAAAGAATAGCCAAAATTCAAGTTTTTTGATCGCAAATCACACCAAATGCTTGAAAACTATAATTAAAAATGTCATTTATGTAAATTTTTCTGTTTGTTTGTTCTCTTGCTAACCAAACAAAAAGATTCAGAGAATTTTTCTGATTTGAAAAAATATTATATATATAGAAATGAACAATTCTTTTATATTGAATCATTTCAAATGTATTGAAAGGAAAAAGAGAAAAATACATTTTAACTCAACAAACAAACAGTAAAAAAAAACCTCAATTAATGTCAAAACTTTTCATTTTTATTCTTTGTTTTGGTCAGAATACAAATAATAATGATACATTGAACATGAGTTCATGATTTTCATCAATTTTTTTATGTTGATGTCATTTAACCAAACACCATAGAATTAAAATAGAAATGGAATTTTTTCTTCTCAATTTTTTTTTTTCATTTAATCAAAAGAATACAGAAGGCAAACAGAAGAAGAATTCCGAAAAAAGAATGCCATTCCAAGTTAATGATAGAGGAATTTGATTGTTTTATTTCTCATCTATTTTGGTGTTTGAAACAAAAAATAATTCCCAAAAAATATGTGTTGTTTTTGTCTTGTTCATCTTCATCATTTTACAGAGGGTTAACTACATTATCATATATAGATGTGTTTGATAAAATGAGTCGTTGAGTTTTTTTCTCGCTTATTTTGTATCAATGGAAATCAAGATTCGAATCACACACAAAAAAAAAAAGCCATAACAAACACCAATAAACGTTTAGATTCAAAAATTGAGTTTAGCAGAAAAAAAAAATCTAGCACATTTTTGAAATTCTCAAATCAAAATTTTAGAGAACAGAAAAAAAAATTTCCTGGTTATAACATTATTCATTCATTTTACATTTTATTTTTTATATATATCAAATTTTGAGGTTTCAGCTTATTCTATAGTTTGAAGAAAAACATTAAATTCAATAGAAAAAAAAACTGAATTACTATTCTACTTAAAAATTGTAAAAAATTTGAAAATTTTTATTCTTCTCTAGTGAAAAAGGAATGAAGAAAAAGTAAATCATTATTAAAACAACAATGATGATAAAATCAGAAATTTTTCTAAAACAAACATCCACAACGAATTTCGGGTTCACACTTTTAAATACGGTTGGATTGCTTTGAGCTCTTTAGAATTTTAATTCAAAACACAGAGAACGAATAAAGTGAAAAAAATTAAAATGGCAGAGATAGCACAAAACAGTAAACCAGTCAAAAAAGTTTCCAATTCTTCACATAAAAAGCCAGAAGAGAAATTATGCAAATTCTTGTTAGTTTTGATGTTTTTTTCTATTCTATCGTTTGACCACAACATCAGAAAAAAATTGAAGAACCAAAAAGAAATGAATTGGTGGTTTCCGTTTTCTATTTAGAGTTTTTAGATTCCGTACGGGTTTTTTTTTTGAAAAAGTTTTCAAAATTCTTTGTCGTTTTTTCTTTTTCGTTTTTCGTTCACTTGTTTTGAGGAAAAAAAAAATAATTGAGTCTTTTGAGTTTTGAAAATCAGAAACCAAAAACCAAACAAAAAAATAAATAAATAAGCTGAGTTCCTTTATTTTTTTGTTTTTTTTTCAAGAATTAAGAATTTGGACCTTTTGTTTTTGTTTCTTTTTAAATTCTCAACGTGCTTTGCTTTTTGAAAAGCCCATTAAAAAAAACTTTATTTTGAAAAAATAATTTCAAGTTTTTTTTCTGTAAATTTAATCTACTTTGAGATTTATTTTATAACAAGTTTTTTCTCTTTCTCTACACTACAGAATACTTGAAATGATCCCAAAGTTTCATATTAAAAATAAGAATTTTTAATTAAATCAAGCAAAAAAAATGGATAGATTTAAATTTGAATTTCATAAATGTATGAGAGAGAGAGGAGAAAACTTTTCCCATAGAGAAAGAGAATATTTTTATTTATTTATTTTATTTTTTCATAAATTTTTGAAGTAATCTCAAAACCAAATTTGAATACTGAATGAAAGAGAGAGAAAAAACAAACAAAGCAGAAAATTTTATTAAAACTTTATTTTTTTTCTAAATGAGGTTTACCTGAGTTTTGTTTTTTATATTTCTAAATAGAAAAAAGTTTTTCTATTTAGAAAAATTTTCAGAATTGAATTTTAAATTTTTAGCACGCGCAATTTAATTTCAAAGTTAAATTAGCTTTAACCAAACAAACAAAAGTAAGTGGCTTAAAAACCAATCAATAATCTTTTATAGAATTTTTATTTTTGGTGGTAATTTTCATTTTTCAACAACCAGAAATTTTGAAATCTTTCGAATATTTTTTACATTTTTTTCCATCAATGATCGAAACAAATATTTATTCAATTTATTATATGGAATTATTTTTTTCCTTGGTAAATTAACAATTACATTCAAACATGAATGAGGCTTGTCATCAACGAATAGTTTTTTTTTCGAATATTAATTCCAGCCATTGGAAATTCTTTTTTTACTTCAATGTTTTTTTTAATGTATTTTATGGAGAAATTTTATGATTTACTTAAAAACACTTCATTACAATGGCAAAACAATAATCATTCATCTGACACTGAATGTTTTGATAGAAATGAATTCTAAGCTTTTTTTTTTTGTTCTGGTTCTTATTAGTTTCTTATATTTGAAGCTGTTTTATTAGCTCTTGAATAAAGAAAGCTTGCTGAGCTCCGAAAAATCAATATTTGTTTAGCCATTTTTTCATTTAAAAATTCAAATGCTAATCAAAAAAAAATTTGATTACTTGGAATATTTCATTTTCTATATGATATTTCATTATTCGTGTTTTTGTTTTAAAACGAAAGCAAATTTTCCATGAGTTTTAAAGTTTAAATTTTTATGCTTAATTCTTCTTCAAAACTTGTCTTTTTGGCACAATTGATTTTTGTATAAAAAAAACTTTGGCTAGATTTTGCGGTGACAAACCGATAAAAAATCAGATTCAAAGAGAGAAAAAAAAATGCATTATCAAATAAAAACAAACACACAATTAGAGTAGCAAACGCACACAAATTAATCTCAAATCCGTGCAAATCAAATTAGTACCGCTTTGAGGCAAACCACAAAGACCAAAATGTTACAAATGTACCACTAAAGCCGCTCAGCAAACTTCTTTATCATTATTTCTATTCAACTCTAGCTTCTTTTTTTTTGAAGCCATTTCATTTGAATAAAGTAATTTCTTAAATATTTACTTTTCAAAAACAGAAAAAAAATCTAGGTAATTTAATTTTGTTTGGAAAAAAAAGTTTTGAATTGATAATAATCAAGAAACAAAAACAAGAGATTTTATTTCAGAAAAAAAAATCCGACAAAACAAACAAGCAATTAAACAAGTAAACCAATCATTTCGATTGTAATTGTATTTTGATAGTTTTTAGAAAATAAAAAATAATTTAAATCAACAACAACAGCAAAAAAAAGTCAGTCCAATAATAAAATTAATTTAAATTATTCAATGCCGAAATTAAATTTTTGTTTTGTTTAATTTTTTTTTCAAAACAATTAACCAAACAAGTTTTTAATTAGTTTTAAATTCAATTTTTAGCTAAAAAAAATAAAAAGCTTCCAATGCTACATGAACAGGGAATTTATCACAATTGGAAACAACTTTTGTTTAAGCAAAGCTCAAGTTTTCCTACTTTTAAACTTCTAGAAAAACACTTGAAAAATCCATTGTTTTTGTTTTGCTAGCTTCTTCTTCTTATTATTATTCTGGTTGTTGTCTATCTCAATTATATCTGAATTTTAAATTCTTTTTAGGTTCATTTTTTCGCCAATTATTTAGTAGAAAGCAAAAGAAAAATAAACATTGAATGAAATAGTTTTAAACCATCCAGTTTAATCAATTATTCTCTTAAAAAAAATTTTTTAACACTAATCAAGGTTTAATTTTTTTTATTTTTTCTCGTGTTATTATAAGTTATCGGTTAATCTTTTTTTCAGGCCTTACTAATTAGAACTCATTTTTTTTTTTTGGCAAATAACAAGCACTTTTTTTTTTGTTCAATCTAATCTTGTAAAATGTTAAATTTATTTATTTTTTGAATAAAGCTGACCACCACCATTACCACCATGACCAAAAATCAAATCAAATTTGTTCCTTGTAGAATAAGGAAAAAGTAGAGTGAGTCATAATGATGACCAAATAACTCAGTGTTTCACTAGAAAATGATAATGATAAAGTTTATTTGATTTATTTCTAGGGCTCAAACTTTTTCTTCTTCTTAACCTCTCACATAGCACTGAGCGAGAAACTATGAAGTGCATTTGACTAACAATGAACCCGAAAAATTCGAGATGCGAATCCTGGAAGAAACTCTAGCAAAAAATAATAATCGTAAAAAAAACTAGTAGTTTACACTTGGTAAAAAAAAATTATTTTTACATTTGACCATAATGAATAATAACAATTCAGTTGCAGAAAAAAATAGCGTTAGAAAAATAATTTTTTTTCTCTATTATTACATTATGGATTAAGTTCTTTTTGTTTTGGCTTTACAACTCATAAAATTTTCTAAAGTTTTTTTGTTTTGTTTTATAGTTGGTAATAATTTAATGGCAATTTCTTTTTTCTTGGTTGGTTGACTGGTTGTTTGGATGGTATGATTCATAAAACCAATCTCACCGAATATGATGCGACAAACAAAAAAATAAAAAACGAAATTCGTTTGGCACGATCACAAATAAACAAACGAAAGAAAAAAAAAATCCATAAAATATTTTAAAGCGTTATGATGTTTTGAATAAGGTATATGACCTAGGATATGACCAGGATATCGGTGAACTACCACCACCACCATGAAAAATATGAAAACTTTTTTATAATAAGCTCTACATTATGGTAGGTAATCATTCACCGCTATTACAGTTTAGCAGTAATATTTAGCACATTCATTGTGTATCACAGTGGAGGTTTACCATTTGTATCCCGGTATAACGGTAAAATTTCAAGCTGAAATCGCATAACAATTGATTTGTGTGTTTCTTATGAATGGAAAAAAAGACGACAACAAAATCTAGAAAATTTTTGCCTATGAAAAAAATGATTTTTTACCGAATAAATACAAGTTTCTAAAGATAAAAATGTAATTACATTTGCTTTCGACGACCCGTCATTCAGTATTTGGGCACATTTGAAAGAAAGCTCTAAGAATAAGAGACAGCCAGTCCGAGTTCGCTTGCCAATGTTCCAGAGTTAAGTTGATGCTTAAATTAAGTAAAACAAATTATTTTTATTATTTTTGAATGTGTACCAATAATTTTGGCCGAGCTGACCCCAATGACTGCAAACAATTTAACATAAAAAGGTTTTTGTTGTGTTTTTTGAACCGAACTGGGTTTTTGATGTAGATCTCGTGTACGTGCTCTACTCGAATTAGTGAACTAGATTGTGAGATTGTATGATGATGATGAGGACTTAGCTAAAACGTGTCACGGCCTAGTGGATGTATTATTTTATTATTTTTTCTATTTATTTTATTCTTTTTTGACCAACTGCCTCTCAATCAAGATGAATTTACCATGTTCCGAATTCTTTGAAAGAAAATCATCATTGAATTGACAGAATGAAGCAAAGAAAAACAACAAAAAAAAGGACATAAATAATAACCAAATATAAAGTGTAACAATAGAAAAATTTGAATTCAAAATTTGGGATTTGTTTCCATTTGGAACGCATCACATACACAGACGCACGTTCATTTCAACAAGATTATCGCTATTCTTGTTTCGTCTCAATACCAAATATATTATTACAATTTGACCACCTCAAAGAGTTTCTAATCAAGGCAAAAAAGTTTGGCTTGTCTAGATGAGAGTAGTAGTGAGAGCTTGGTTGTTATTATGTGTTTGATGATCACAGCTGCTGGAGCATCAAGAGAATAGTTTCGATATGTCGATAGCCCTAGCCAAACAGATGGCTTAATTAATTCTCAAAGTTTTTTTTTTTTTTTTTGAAACAGCATCCATATCAAAATCGCATAGCCATTCTATAAAGAAAAAAAATGCTGAAAAAGAATTCGATTTTTTTGTGTGCCACATCTGTGGAAGAAACCAAATCAGAGAAGAAAAAAAAATCCGCTGCCACACATTGAGATAAAAAGAAGAAAAGATTTGCATTTTTTTAAAAATACACTCGTTTGTTTTCTTTCATTTCTAGACAAGGGAAAAAACCTAAGCCCAATGAAAAGTTTACCAAAACTAGAAACCCAAGAAAAAGATGTGATAAGTATGTGTGTGTGTGTATGTGTAGTCACTCACTACCAATCAGAATCAAAATGGTGATCAGTTTTTTGTTGCAACAGTAACTGCAGTTATAATTTTCGTTCGTTAATAGAGCTACAAATAGTTCAATAGTTTTTCTCTTGATCAGATGTAACAGTTTCTCGCAATAGTTTCCTATTAGGTTATCCACAGGAAAACTAACTAGATAAGAAAAATTTCAAAAGTCTATTTTCTATCTAAAATATCAAATTCGAAAAATTGGAGTATGAGAGAGAGAAAAAAAAATGAAACAAAGCATTGCTATTCAAACAATTATTGCCTAACATAATTGAATTCATTTAATTGTTTTTCAATATCAGATATTCTAAACGCCATACGAGCCACGTGACTTTGTTTGATTAAAGAATTAACTGCTTCAGAAAAAAAATGAGCTTAAAATAATTCAGAGGAAAAAAAACCGGCTTTTGTTTTTTTTTTTTATACTATCAGACAGAAAATAATTTCATTGTCAATTGCAATTCAGTGACTGATCATCAGCACGAACAAAAACTCTAAAATAAAAAAAAAATCAGTGAGTCGAATATTTGAGCTGAGTCACAAAAAGATCCAGCAGCGATCCAGCAGCAATTCAGCAACGACCCAAGTTTTTTTTTCTAGAAATACAAGAATTTTAATGAAAAAAACTATCCGTTTTTTTAGAACAAAACCCAATTCTATAGCTATTTTACTTTTTATAGTGATGCATCGTATTTAAAAATTTTTGATCCAAAAACAATCGGTTCATTGTTATCTTCAAGTAATCATATTCAAGAGAAAAAATTGAAAGTTTTTTTATATAAAAAAAAAATTATCAAATTATCGCATCGATTCTTTGTTTAATTTTTGCCATCTCTCAAATAGAAAGTTAATGAAAATTAGAAGAGAGAAAAAAAGCTCATCATTCACATGAATGATTATTATTTTCGATAAACACCAAATAAAAATAAAATACTTCGATTGATTAATTTGAAATCATTTTTGCGTGATTTGATAGTCTTGTCGAAAAAAAGAAGAGAAAAAATGAGAAGAAAATCGATCATGGAAATGGAATGGTAAAGAATTTTATTTTCTTATCTTAGATGGAACTATTCATTCATCTATTAATATATGAAACAAAAAAAAGATTCAAACATTAGTTTACTTGTTGTTTATCTCTTAAGGATTATCAGAAAGAAAATATAGAAAAAATATTCCAAAAACAGAGAAGAAGAAAAACAAAACTTCTAAATTAGATAACAAAACAACAACATTGACTCATATTTCTGAGTTAACTGTAAAAACAAAAGAATCCCATTATTATTATTATTATTACGATGATTTCGATAAACGAGAATGTTTGGTTGTATGCAACCAAAATGAAATGAACCGAAATGGACCTAGAACAGCCAAAAAAAAAAGATGGAACAAAATTCGGAATACACGAATCCCTAGATGGAATCTGCCTCTGAATCCCAATGTGATGATAGAAAAGTTTTTTTTTTATTTTGTCCTGTAAAAAATATTTTTATTTGATATAAATAAACAACCAAAATGATAGTATTTTTATTTCAGTCTTATTTGCACAACACCAAACAGCATAGATAACTAAGGACGAGGAATATGCAGCCACATTTCGAATTAAAATCCCAAGAGCCTTGCATACATAGCCAGTGTCTTACATTTTATTATACAATATGTATGAATGTTTGTATGTGCGTATACTTCGTTGAACATTCATTCGAATGCATTATACAAACACCAAAGATTGGACAAAGTCATGAAATCCCCATCATCTTCATCGATGGCACAAGAGAAATTTTTTTTCTCGTTCTCCTGATCATTATTGTTACGCTAGAATTTTACCCGAAAAACTCTACCAAAAGGTTAGAGATTCTATAACGGGAGAAGAAGAAAAATTACTTTCTCTCAGTAATCGATCAAATTTTTTTTTTTAATGAAAATATTTTAATTATTCAAAAAGAAAAGCGACAAGTGCTCTGTTTTACTATGAATTTTATATAAAAATGAGTGCTTTAAAGTGATTAAATATTAAATAGCAAAATGAAAGTTTTAAAGCAAACTTTTCAAACATCAAACATTTTTAAATTGAAAGAGAAATAATCATTTTTCTAGAGTTTTTGTAGAAGAAAAATTTATCGAAGCTTGATGAGCATTAAAGACAAATAGAAAACGAAAAGTTTCTTTCAGTTCCCAGTTTGGTTTGTTAATTTGTAACCTGAATATGATGGATGAGTGAGTCAAATTGGCGTTGGCTGTCATCAAACGACAAAAAAAAACTAAAAATATGATTATGAAATGTCAGCAAGCAAAAAAAAAAAAAACTTTTATCAATTGAAAAGATTGATTCAATAAGTGGAAGAGCACAAGATAACTGGATTCAATTCTCCAGTGACCAATCCATAACAGATAAATAAATAAAAAATTTGTTTTAAATATTTAATTTATGATTGAAATAGGAAAGAAAAAACTTTTGAATTTTCAAAAAAACTTGGAGCAATAGAAAATATCTTATTGCTTTTTTAGAACTTAAAAAAAAAATCTAATGACATCGAGAAGTTTCATTTAACTTGATTGTTTATGTTGAGCTCAAAACTCTTAATTTATTCATCTAATTAAGCCGGCGAAGAAATTTGAGAATTTTTTAGATATCTTCTTACATTTACGTACGTCTAAAGAATCTTATATTAAAATGAAATGAGGGTGTTCTCTCAAGAGAATCTGTTTTCTTTTATTGATCTTTCTTATAGCCAACTATGCTTGTTGACTATGTATTGAACTACTGATTTTCTTTTTCAGATATAGTAAGATTTTAGTTTTATTTCAAAAACCAATCACATTTTTTAAATCAGCACTATCATCGAAGAAAAAATATCATTACAATGAAAAATCGGTTGCAGTTCTCAAACTCAAGCCTTTAATTCAAATTCTAGATTTGACAGGATTGTTCTCTGGTCGAGAATATTTTTCCCTGAAACTAAATCTTAAACTTTGAATACTTTGAGCGTAGATTGAGTAGTCTCAAAATAATTAATTATACAAAAATAAAATATAGAAAAAGAGTTTTTTTCTTTTATGTGGGACTTATCGAACAGAATATCGATAAGATTATTCTCTTTTATTTTATAATTAAATGTGGAGTTTTTTTCTATTTTTTTTTTACAGACATAGAATGAATAAAATTTGAAAAATAAAATATCAGGTAATGATTTGATTCAAATTATTTATCATATAACAGTTAGTTTTAAAGTGATAATTATAAAAATGTTTGAAACTTATTAGATAATTTCAAAAAGATTAATTTTTTTATAATCTTGCAAGATTTCAATTGCAAAAAAACTAGCTACTGCTTTTAAATTATTTCAAAAAAATTTTTAAATTTTTCACCTTCTCTGCATACGCTTACTGTATATTTTTTTCTTATATGAATTCTATTAATGAACTTGAAAACTTTAAAGCTCTTGATGATATTGATATAGAAAAAAATTCTGCAAATTTTTTTCCAAGTTTTTGAAAAAAAAAATGCGAATTACATATCATTTTCCTAATTGTATGAAGATAGCGATAATTCATAGGAGAACACAAATCATTTTTTTAGTTGTTCAAAAAAAAAAAATAATAATGGTTAACTAGAAGAAACAAACAAAAGTAAATTTGGTAAATATATCATCAAGAATATAAGTTTCAGAAGCTGCTTGTTGTTTATATATGTTTATTGCAAGACAATCAACAACAACAACCACAATGAAATTTGTTCAAATTTTCAACCTATTCTACAAAGAAAAAAACTGAAATATGAGATTTAAGCACGCGATATTCTCATATCTTGGCAATTGCAAGGACACCAAAAAAACAAAAACAATTGACATATGAATTTTACTCCTAGAAAGTATTCTTTTTCATTGTATATCAAGTTAATAAATTGGTTTCAGAAGAAAAAACTTAAATTTAAAACTTTATTCTTGATGAGAAAACTTCTTGAGTTCTTCTCGTGACATCTAAATCACCATCATCAAAGCTCAAAAAAAAAAAAAATTCAAAATAGAAAGAAAAAGGCTCGCTTCTCAATAGGTTGTTTATTGATTTGGTCAATATCAATACCAATAATTTTATTGTCAACGCTGCATCTTTGCAACGCTCTTTAAAGATTCAATGTTTCTATGTTTTTTTTTTTCCTTCAACTATTTATGATTAAGTTTCAGTTACGAGAAATTGTGATGGATTGTTTTTTAGCGTTCTTTTTATTATTATTCTCAGTACTTTCATTTACTGTTGGTTTCAGAAGAGGAAAAATGATCTTGTTTGATATGTTTCTTGTCTGTCGATAAAAAATAAAAACTCTGGAAATGTTGATAATCGATATGCCAATGTTTCAGAATAAATTCATTTTTTCCTCTCTTTCTCCTTCTTCTGCCTGCTACTCAAAAAAATAATAATTTGGTTAGTTACCAAGACAGTTAGTTATCAACCCATCATCAAAGCTTAAGTTTCCGGTTTCAGTTTTTTTTTTGTTATACGGTAGCCTAAACGAATTTTTTCAAGAGCTTCACAAACAACAGTAGCCAGAGAAAAAAAAATGAAACTCGATTTCATTTTGATAGCGAAAGAAAATTTCAAATATATTGACTTTATTATTATCAAGGTTTATTTTTGAGGTTCCTTCTTCTCAAATAAAATTGATAATGAAAACAATTGGAAAAAAAGCTTTTTGCTAAATTAACTCTTTAGCGAGAGAAAATTCTCTACAAAATGAATGAAATTTTAGATTTTTTTTTTACATCGAGACACACACACACATATTGATAAGACAATCTCTTGTGTTGGAAACAGGTTGGTGAAACAACAATAGCAAAAACAATATTTAGCTTTCACTTTTATTTTTGAATTGGGTTAGATAAAACACACACACACACACACACCCACACAGACATATTGTTTTATCTTTGAAGTTGAATAATTATTTCATTCTCCTACAGTTTCTCTAGGAGTTTGATTGTGATTTTAAAACAAAAACTATTATCGATAATAGTAGTCTCAGGTATAAATAGTTATTGATTGCCAGTTATTTAACAAGAATAAATTTATTGAAAAACAAAAATTCAGTTAGATAAAAACTGAAAGTTTGTAAAAAAAAAAAAAAATTTGGAAACACAGTTGTGTTGTATACCCAAAAGTCGTAGAAAATCTAAAATAAATTTTGGAAAATTTAAGTTTTACGTTTCACTCACTCAATGCCATTTATTCAAATTGATTATTTTCACTGTTTTGCGAAACTATTTCTATGGAAATAATTTATTTTTTGAAAGAAACGTTCCAATCTTGGAATTTTTTTGTTGTTCAATTAAAACTAATTAAATAAATTATTTTCAATTGATCATTTTTTTTCCTTTCTTTCTTCTTTTTTTTTTCTATCAAACATAATTGAGCAAACAAATGAAAAAGCAATTATCGAGATTATTAATCGTCAAAAATCGAGAAAAAAAACGATTATAATCAAAGAACTGGTGTGTTTCATTTGAATTTTTTCTTCTGTTTGTTTGTCTCATGGATTGGCACACAATAGTATGGCCATCCATAGTTTGTCCTTGTGTGTGTTCGAATAGAATAATTTTCTTTATTTTAATCTAGCCAAAACAAAAACAGTACCTACAATATAACTTTATAAGAAACAGAAAATTGAAGTCACGCAAAGCAGCTTTACTTCATTGGTCACAAGCGAGAACAACAGCAGAGCTCACAGAACTACCGGTTTGTTACATAACCTTCTTTTTCTTTCTATCGCATATCCCAATATTAAAATAACGTATTCATATTCCTAAACGTTTATAATAATTTTTTCCTCTAATCATACAGGCAAACAAGACGACAACAACAACGACTCAACGAATGAATGATTTTTTTTTAGTATAATGAATAAAAATATATGAAAATGAAATGAAATGGTGGCCATCCAAAAGGCCAAAAACAGTGAAATTAATTTACAACAACAAAAATTCATACTTTCATTTAGAAACATGCACAAGATTTGTAAAGGAAAAAACTAACAACCAACTAATGGAGCTTCAGCTCTTACAAAGCTGATGGTTTTAGCGTGTCAAAGGCTCATCATCTTCTTATATGATGATAAACTATGGACATTAGAGATTTGTGAAGACAGTGTAATCATAATATTATTATTATTTCAAATAAATAATTGAAAAACAAACAAAACTCTTTTTTCTCTCGAAAACTTTTGAAAAACTGGAAAAAATTTGAAGTTAGACAGAAAAGAAAAAAACATTTAAGACGAAGGTCAAAAGGGTTTTTTTTGTGCTACTCGTTTTGTTAATTATTTAAACTTAAATAGAAAATAAAATAAAAAAACTAAGGTTTTATTTTTGTTATAAAGTTTTTCCTCTTTTTCTCTTTTCAAAAGTTTCAATTAAAACTAACTAACTGAAAAGGTTTAAGTATAAATAATATTTTATTTTCTCATAAAAATATCAAAACATTAAACATTCGAAGAAGAAAAAATAAGTTTGACACGTTTCATTTTTGCATTTTTTTCCACTCAGTTCAAAACTCAAAAAGTTTTGTAGAGTTTAAATGTCCAGTAAATTAAAACATACTTCAATTGTTTTGAATTTTAATGAATCATATTTTTGGAAATTATAAGCCTCCTCTCTTCATCATCATATTTTCGAATTTAAAAAGAAAAATTATTCTACTTGAATTTTAAAAAAAACAGTTTTTAAATTTTATTTTATGAGTCGTCTTGTATACCAAACCTAACGATTTATGATTTGTTCCGTTTTTTTTCGAAAAGAAATGAAGTATATCTAGATCATCAAAAAGAATTGAATCAGTTTGATTGTGAATATGTTCGAAAGATTCCCAAAAAAAAAAAATTTGATTTGAGTGTATCGATAAAACAAAGTAAATATTTAAATAGGATCCATCAAAAGAAAAAAAAACAGAGAATGAATTTTTGTGTGTGTGTGTGTGTGTGTGTTTGTGTGTGATTATTCAAGAAATTGAATAGAAAGAATAGAATAAACGTAAAAGTTTTTTTTCCAAATAGAATGTCTATTGTCAAACCTTTGTCTGTGTGCGAGATAGAATAGTATTGAAGAGAGAAAGAACATATACAAATATCGTATAATAAGTACAATAGAAGCTTAATGAAACGGAATTGATTGAATCCCCAAAAATCGATCTGCTTTTTTTTTTACTAGTTTAGCTATAGCATTGTAGTTCAAAAACAACACTAACAACAACAAGAAAACAAAAAAAAATATCAAAGCTCATCTTCAAATGAAGGCAGAAAAAGAAGAATGCACCATTTGAAAATGAAATCAGCGAACAGGAGAAAAAGAAGAAGAAGAAGAAAAAGAAGAAAATCATGTTCCCAAGAAACAACAACAAAAAACTGAAAACCATGGAGAAATAAGAAAACTACAACAGATCAGAAAACAATCTTCATGTTTTTGAATCGTTTTTTCTTTTACTAGATCTGTTTGTTTGTTTGTTTTGTTGGTTCTTACATTTTATTATTTTAATCTATTAGGTTTATTATTTGAAAGATTCTTTCCTCTCTCTCTCTCAATATCCGTTGCATGTTTTTTGCATTAGGTTTTTAAGTTTTTTTTTTTTTTTTTTTGAAAAACTGCTCCACTAAATTCTTGTGTTTTTTAAAAACATAATGTGCTTCTATTTTCAACTATCAACTAATTAGAATTTCAGAATGAACCAAAGCAGAAAGATAAAATAAAACATTGTTATGTTTGCTGTTTGTTTTTTTTTTCGAATGTTTTTCAAATGATCATCACACAAGATGTGAAAAAAACAGAGCCTTTTTCTGAAACTTGAATTCTGTTGCCAAGAATTTTTTTTTTTGTTAGCGTTTTATTGAATATTTACCAAGTCAAATGAGCCATTCAGAATGACAGTTTATTTTCTTTGAAAATAAAACAAAACAAACAAACGACAAGTGAAATATTTAAAATATTGATCCAGCAAAGAGAATATTTTCTCCTTTTGATTCAAAGCAAGGTTATGCTCAAAGGTTTTGAGCCTAGTTGATGACAAATTATTTCTTCTAATGTCTAAAAGTTTTTTTTTTGCTTTATGAATTTTGGAACTTATTTTTCTTAGTTAAACAATGCGAAAGTGAACAGAACGAAAGAATTCATTGAAATTGTATTTCAAAAAATAGAAACGCTCAATAAATCAAAGTAACTTTCTTTGAGATTTTTTTTCCTCTCTTTATTTCATCGATCCTAAACACACAATTCAACCATGATCGAATGAATCTTGTGCAAATAATGCTTGGAAATTTCTGTTAATTTTTCTTTTCTTCTCGAAGAATAAATTACCAAGGTTGATTCAACAACTACTAGAAAAAAATAAATAGATTCATGAACCAAAGAAAAAAAACAACAACAGCAGAAAAAAACAATGACTTGGATTTCTGCACTTTGCTTGTTTTCAATGAGAAAAAAAAATCCTAGCTACAAAAGTAGAGGAAACCGAAAAACGCGAAAAATGAGATGCAAACAAACAGGAAAAATTCAAAACATGTCGCATTTGCGTTGAGTGATTTTTTCCCTTTTCTCAATTGTTCCATTTTTGTTGTTGAACATCCGAAAAAAAAAAAAAATTTTTTTTGATTAGTCTCTGGATTTTCTTGATTTTTCCCTTCAATACACGATTTAAAATTTTCATTTTAACAAATATAAAGTTTTATTTTTCTTTAAAAGCAGATAAATAAAAAAAGCTCCACAATCCAATGCTAACAAGCAAAACTTTTTCGCTTTAAATAAATACAATCAATGAAAAAAGAATTCTTTTACTTTGATTTTTATTATTATTTTTGGCTTTATCATTTTAAGACTTTGAAAACTAAATAGGAACGGTTTTCAATACTCATAGAATTGAACAACAAACAGAATCGGATAAAACTCTAGTGCTGAAAAAAAAAAAAATTTTCTTTTTATCAGAAATTTTTGTAGCATAGAAAAAAATCGAAAACTTTTTCAATAATACGGTCCTGTTTTTGAGACAAAAAAAAACTTTTTCAAACTTTGAAGTTGACATTTGGAGCGATGCTCGAAAATATTTCGATTGTAATTGTTCTCAAAATTCTGTTTTGTGGCAATAAATTTAAGATATTTTCACAATCTTTTCAATCAAACCAAAACAATGATTTGAAAAGCATTTCAAGTTCGAAACATAAAACTTAAAAACTGAGATATACTATTTTTACGTGCCATTTTCATTTCAGAGACAACAACAGTGCTTTTTTCAAAATTTTAGGTTGGCAAAAAGTTTTCCATCGTAAAATGAACAGCCCAACACCGAAAAGAATGCGGTTGGTTTTTTTTATATCGATTAATAAATAAAAAATGAAGAATATGCACTTTGAAGAATCAAGAATCTTTGAGCAAATTTATGTTTATCGTGTTCCCAAAAAAAAAAAAACGTTTATCGAATTTTTTTTCATAAATAAAAAATTAATGCAGTTTTGCTGTTCTTTTTCTATAAAAGATATGAGAAACCAAAAACTTTAAGAATTTTAGGATCAAAATATTTTTTTGAGAGTAATAGTAAAACACCAACAGTGAAGTTCAATTTAAAATTGAAAAAGTGCACAAATTTTTTTTTCTTTTCAAAATTCTTTAGAAAAAACTTGCACCAAGCAACTGAACGACTAAGCGGGATGAGCCAGAAAAAAAATTTGAAGTTTTTTTATTTTTGAAAACTTTAATGCCAAGCTAATATATTTTTATGCTTTATTTATTTCATAACGCAAAAGGACAAAAGTTAAGAGAGGAAAAAAAAACTTTACAAACTTTTTATATTTATTAAATAGAAGAAAAAAAACCATTTCAAAACATTTGGGTTTTTTTTTATTTTGAAAAAAATAATATTTTCATTAAATTGAAGAAGAAAAAAAAATTAAAAATCCAAAAGCAAATATAAATCATTCGATCACATATATTATGTTTGAAGAACTGTAAAGGGATTTGAAGAGAGAAAAAAGAGGATTCTTCAATTCTCTGAAACATGAAACTTTGAATCAAAACAAAATTTTGTTTTTCTTTTCAATTTCAAAAACAAACTTAGTTTCTGATTTATAAATTCAATTTTTTTTTCTTCAATCGAGTCAAAATTCTCTAAAGAATCTTAGGGAAAAGGAAAAAGAATTTCAAAGTTTTTATTTTGATTGACTCTTCTGCTCTCAGTTCACAAGCTCAGTTTTGAAAAAAAAATCCAACTGATTTCTCAACACTGATGACCTAAACAGATTTTTTTTTTATTTTTGATTTTCCGTTGACCTCAAACAAAGAAATTTATTTATTCTCAATTCTACTTTTATTTCGAACTGTTTGAAGATGAACTCATTTTTTGGAAATAGAAAATAAATTAGTTTCGGAAATAAATTATTATCGCTTGGTTATTTGTTCGACCAGGAGTCGAAAAAAATAGAATAGAACTAATCAGAAAAGAAAAAAAAATTTAATCAAAATAAATTTTTTTTCAATAAAAATTTTTTCACATTAAGTTAAAGCTTTTCCTAAGAATTTATCACAAACAAACAAAATAAATTTAATAAATTATTTTTACAGAAATAAATTCCTGACAAATACTGACCAAAGAAAGGAAACCAAGAAAAAAATTTCCACTAGACTTTAGTTCTAGAAACTTTTTCCTTTTGAAACTCAGTTTTTACAATCAATTTTTCGTGGTAAACTAATAAGCAGAGGTTTTTTTTGAAATTCTCCATTTTTTTTTTAAATGAATTTTTTCAAAATTATAAACTTACCAGAATATACAAAAAAATTCTTCTTTCAGTTTCAAAAAAAATTCCAAAACACTGAGAACAAATACCAAGTTTTAAGTGCTGAAATTGAAAAATTGAATGATTTTGTTTGATAATTTTGTAACTTTAAATTGAATTCATTTTGCTATTCTGGCTTTGTTGTTTTTAGTGAATTGAGCAAATTTTGAGTGAATAAAATTTATAAACTAAATTAGTTTTTTTTCATTAACTAAATAAAAAATTATTTTTTGAGAAAAACAAATTCAATTTAAAAGTTTTACAAACAAGCAAAAAAAAAAATTTTATATCTTTAATAAAAAAAAGTTATTTTGCAAACGCTTAGATAGGTCAAATCTATTGGTTTTGCTCAAAAACTTTAGTTTGAAGTAGAAAAAATCTATAAAAATATAAATTCAAGGTGTCGTTTGCACTGAAAGTATTTGATACGTATTTTTCAATAATCTTGTATTAAATTTTCTTCATGTTTTTCAAATGTTTTGAAAAAAAATTAGCATTCAAAGCGATAGATTTTGAATGAATGGATCTGTTCAACTGTAAATCAATGTTGATTAACGGTATTAAAATAATTGTTATTCCAAAAACAACAATGTTTGAATAAACATTTCAGCATTGTTACAGCCTTAAAATATCTGATGAATATTTATTTTATAAACAACAGATAGATTTTTTAAATAAAGAAAAATCTAATAAATTCTATTGAAAAAATTCTGAAAATATTATTGGCTCCAATTTTTTTTCTCAGAGCTCAATAATATTTTAAAATAATTCGATAATAGAGCTCAGTTAACATTTGATCAATGAAACAGTGTTATCAAAAATCAGAGTTTTCCAAAGTGAGAAAACTTTTTGAATTCAGAAATATATTCAACATATATAAAATCAATTCCCAAAAAGCATTAATTATTAAAAGTTGGAACATTAATTATTTTTTTTTAGAAGCTTTCAAATTAAACTATTATTTTTTTGTAACACGTTACAATTTCTAAGTGAACGAACACCAGGAAACTGAAACTTTAAATCTGATGGAAAACACAGTTTAAAAACTGATTGATTGATGGATTTTTTTCTTATAAAACAATTCTTTTTCATTGATTTTGTTTTTTTTTTTTTTTTTGATCAAACCGAGAAAATAAGATTTTCTCGAAAAAGTGCTAAACGAGATTCAATGTTTTTCCTTGTTTGATTTTTTTTTTTTTGCTGTTGGTTGGTTACAAACTTATTTTAAACAAAAGAAAATTTAAATGCACTTAAGAATATATATAGAGAATGTTCAATAAATCCAAGTTTGGCCCATCTATTATTTAAGCACAAAACTATCATTTAGTAGTAGTTGCGACCTCGTTGTCGTCTTCTTCGATTTTTTTTCCTCTATTTTTTGAACCATTTGTTTCAAACTCGAAATTTTTGGATCAATCAATCAATCAGTGGGAAAAAAAATCGATCAAATAATCGACCGCTTTATATATTTTTTTTTGTGAAGTTAAAGTTTATAAGTTTGTGTTTGATAAAAACTTATTGCTTTGGCAAAGGAAGAAAAACTCTCAAAGTTTAGAATGAAAAGTTGATAGATAGGAAAAAAAACCCAAACACACAATTTGTCTTGCTATTTTTTTTTCAACCAATTCTTCAACTATTTTGCTGCATCAGATTTCTCGCAGCACACCATACGATAGACAAAAAAAATATGAATTGTTTGAGCTATTCCAGAGATTCTTCAGATTTTCCAAAATCAAAATCAATAGCCATGTTCAAACGAGAAACTTTTTTGTCGATTTGAGTAAATCAAAATTCAATTTTTATCATCACGATAAAAATCATCAAATACGTAAAGAATGGATGTTTTTTTCAGTTTTCTTTACAACCTCAAATGTTTCAATTTTTTTTCCTTTAAAAACAATTCGATTTTGATTTTTTTTTAATTTTGTTATTACAACAAAACCAAACAGTTTTATACACTATCCACTCAAAAACTTGAGCTTAATATAAAAAAAATTAATTAATTTAAAAACAATACGGAAAAATGATATAAAACTCTTAAAATAACTAGAAAAATCGTTTCAATTGAAATTTTCTATTGAAAAACATTAATCAAATTTTAGGTGTCTGTTTCTGACTGAAAAAAAAACTTCAATACGTTTTTTTCTCTAAAATTCCAAATCATTTAATCCAGGTTTAATAACAATAGACACCGTATGCAAAAGTTTTCATAGCTGTGAAAAATTTTGTTTTACGTCTTGTTATGGTTGGAAAGGGAAAATTATCTTAGAATGTTATTTTTTCCCACGTCGTCATGTGTTCAGAATACAAGTATTTCACACAGCAAAGTATTTTATTTTGTTTTCTGGTTTTCATTGGTTTTACCAAATAGAAAAACAACAAACACGCCTCAATCAAATTCCCAAAGATGGAGAAACAATTTGATTCGACTCCCAAGACACTGTTCAATCCATGTTGTTTCATTTCACATACACACACAATTTTGTATCGGAAATTGAAAGTTTTGGTTGATGGTGTCCAATCGAGTTTGGGTTTTTTGTTCGAAAAAATTTTTCCAACAGCTCTCTGGAATCTCAAGTCCAAATTTCTAATCCACCATTTTGCCACGCTTGAAAATATAACTCAATAATGATAATAAAAAAAACAAGAGAAAAAAAATATTTTCATGTTTGTTTGATAAACTTGTCAATAAAATCATTAAGTTGTTATAAAAATAATAATAAAACAGTTTCTGTTCTGTCCTCAGACCATATAATTAAAATTGTTATTAGAAAAAAATTATTATTTTTTCTGATGAGTTTTTTGAGTTGAGTTTTTTTTTTCTGTCTTCTGTCGATAAATAAAATCAAAATCTAAACAATTTGAACAGAAATTCAAACAGAGGCTTGTTGGTAAGTTAAACAATAAAAAAAAAGAAAGATGAAGTCAAGTTTGAAACTTTACATCGAAATAACCGTCCGTTTTTCGCTCCCAATCATTCGGTTTGCTACTGTAAATAATGTCAGTTTGTGTTTTTTCTTTTTCATTGGGATGTTGTGATTAATTAGATCTTAGAGCGCGTCGAAACAAAAAATTGTCAGATAGGAAAAAGCTATTTTTCAGCCGATTCTTTGGGTTGTTGTTGTTGTTTTGAATATAACCCAGAATGTAAAACATCAATGTTTTTTTTTTTTTTTGGCTCAAGAATCTATTCAATTGAGTTACGCTATGACATTAATCGCTTTTCCTCCCATACAATTGATAAATATTTTTCCATTTTATTTTAATGTTCAAAGTAAATTTATTCTACATTGAAATGACTTTCAAAGTTTGACAAAATTGATGTTGTCGTTTTTTCATTAGCTGGTCAAAAAATAACTTTAAATCGTAAACAGTTGTTGATTGAATCCTTTGGCTGATTTAACACAAAAAGCAAAGTTTTAGTGCAGAATCCTGAAAAAAATGACATACAAGGAAGTGTGAAGAAAGTAGTTTCCCAAAAATTCTATTTGAAAACTTTATATTTTATTAAACAAAAATTTACATTCTAGTTTTTTAATGTAAAACTGAAGTTAATTAAAGCGAAATATGATTTAACCAGAAAAAAAACTACTAAGCTTATAAAACTCTTATTAACTGTGTGTTTTGAATTAAATTTTAGGGTTTTTTTTTTTTTTGGTGGAAAAAAACAACTGAGAAATTGGAGAGCCAAGAAAAAAGAATTTCAGAAAAAAAAACTAAATAAATAAATCTCTTTAATCACTTTAATGCTTGCTTTCTTGCTTGCTCGCTTGTAAACAGATGTAACTCAATTTGACTTTGAACGTATTCTTCAATTTTAATCATCATTTAAATATTGGATGGCTTTTTTTGTTGTTGTTTTTGTTGCTTATGATATGCTTCCCGAGTTAGTTGATGATGATAATTATCTTTTTGAATGAGCAAATGCTAGAGAAAAAAATGTTCTTGTTCGAGAATAGAGAGAAAAAAAAAACGGGAAAAAAAACTAATGACAAAATAAATTTAAGCCAACACAGAACATCCATAAACATTTTCGAGTAAAATATTTTATTTAGAGAACCAGAAAATGAAAATAAACAAACGAATTTTTTTTCTTTTTGTTTGTGGATAGAATATTCACCAAAAGTATATGGAGAATCATTAATTTTAATAATTTTTTTTGCGTTTCTGTTTTTAGTCTATGTATGTGTTCTGGGTATTCTATTGCAAGCGCGTGTTTCCACTGAAACATTTCTGTAAATTTTTTTTTTACTATTTTGATAATTCAGAAAAATTATTACTTAAATTTCAAGCTTAAAATCTTGCTGTATATTGTTTGATGAACAAACAAGCCAGCTAGCGAGTAAACAAATAATATCAGCAATCATTATTTCTAATTTGCACACTTGACCAAAGAAACAAAACTTGCACAGAAACCAAAAAAAAAAATAAATGATGTGACTTCATTGTAAAAAAAAAATCCATTATAAAAATTAGGTACTGTATTTGATGATAATGAAAAAAAAACTACTATGTAGTTGAAATCCAAATGTTGAAACACCAGAATAAACCAGCTAACCAGTGGTAATAATAAATGATGATAATGGTTATTATGATTACCATTCATTGCAACGATGATTAGCATCAAACAAATCGCTTCTCTCTGTGATGTTTCTATGACGAAAAACATCTTCAAAAATATTTGTTTAATTTAAAGTTTTTAAATTTTTTTGTTGTTAAATATTTCACTCAATAATTATAAAAAAATTATTCCGCTGATTCTACTAGATTGACTTTTTGAAAAAAAAATTTAGATCGATTTTTGGAAATATTTTCCAATACTGAATTAATCAAATTAACAACGATCGAAGAAATTGCTTGAAGAATGAATGGCTCTCTTTGATTTGAGAATTGATTTTGAAATTTTTTAAAAATAATGAATTTCTTTCAAATATTGATTGAATTTTTTTTGTTTGTTTTGTTTGCTGTTAAGGTTTTTTTTAATTTTAAAACTATTTTTTTTCTGAAATATCAACTCTTTGAGAAAAGTAAACAATGAATGTTGTTCTTTCAATGTTATCGCATGTATTCTTTGGGCTTTCAATGTGTTCTTTTAATGTCACGATTAATTTTATGCTTCAAATGCATTTTCATTTTAGATTTTTTTTTTATATTCAAAAATATTTAATAAAAGTACGAATATGAGTGTTTTTTCTAGGGAAAAAAAAAGATAAAAAAATCCTAGAAAGATTGAATCGATAAATGAATGAGGAGAAAGACGTTGAACAACTTAATTAAATTTCAAGAATATATGTATGGGTGTTTGAATAGAATTTTTCATGTTTTTTTTACGTAATGTCGTTTTTTGCTCGTGTATATGAAAATATATATTAATTAATCACGCACCAGAACAACAGCAGAGAAAAGTTCAAGTTAAAATAATAAATTTTACGCAACACACACACACACACATTTTATCGACACAACATTTCACACACACACACACACACACACACACATATTGACACTTGAACAAGAAAATTTAATAGCATTTGTATTGAAATTTGATATAGAAAAAAACTTTTTTTTATATTCTTATGTAAATTTAGCTTTTCGCTATTATTCTGTTTTGAGAAAAGTTTAGCAAAACGCGGAAAAACCGAATATCAATTATCCAATTGACAGACAGTTAAATTTATTTAAGAATTTCAACAACAACAACCGAAAATCATGGAAAAAAACTTGAATTAATTTAAGCTCTTTAAGGACCTAGAAAAAATAAAAAACGCATTTGACAGGTCAGATAAAAAAAAAGCGTGATAATTATTTAACGAAAAAAAAAAAACAAAACAACAACAACAGCTCGAGACACATTAAACACACAATGCCAAGCGACAGAAGAGTTAAATGTTTTGAAATGTCATTTTTTTTTTTTTTTTTAGTTTGACTTTAAATAAATGAATAATTGTGTTTTTTTTTTTGAACACAATCAATTATTTAATTAAAAAAATATTAAATTAAATTAATAACTACTTTAAAAATAAATAATTATTTTTAAATAAAAAAAACTGTTTATTTAAAAATTTATGAATGAAAATTAAATGTTGTCAGAGCGATACAAAAAAAAACTATTTGATTAAACTTTTCAAAATAAAAAAAAACTAATCAAAAAAAGTACGCAAAAGCTAATTTTTATTTAAATTATAAACAATAATAATAATAAAACTAATAGTAGCTATAAATACAAAATTTAAATAAAGAAAGCACAGTTAATAGTTTAATAGGCAATATCGAAACAAACCTCTTGAAAAAGTTTTTGTTATTCAATAGAGAAAAAAAATCATTAATTGAAACATCATGATGCATCAGTTAGAACTGAAAAATTTTCGACTGCTTTCTCCATCATGTGAATGAGCTTCATTAATCATTGTTGAGTTATTAATCGCAACAACCAAAAATGCATCTTTTTTTTTCTTGCTTCAAGGATATTCGAGCACATGTTTCAACAGACAAATACACTAATATTATATTATTGAAACTAAATTTAATACACATATCAAATATGTCAGCCTCAAGTATGTGTGACTCTGTGATGAAAAATCTCAAAGGATTGAATTTATTGGTACGTGTTTTCGAGTGTGAGTGTTGTCGATGCGTGTGTTTTTATATGTGAACAAACAGATTAGCTTAATGATTTGTCTTCCTCTTTTCATTTCGAACCATTCGACTTGGGTCAGAGTTCAATTATTTGAAGGAAAAAAAAAATTGTTTTCGATTTGGTGTTCAAAGAAGGAAACTCAATTTCATATCAATAATTAAGAATTTAATTCAGAAATTATTCAAGAGAATAAATGGATGAATGAGAAAGAAAAATGTCAAAAAGTCATTCAATGTTTTTTTTTTTTGGAGAGAAAAACAGCATAGAGCTTGGGTTTCTTTGCCGAAATTTAATTGAATTATCAATTTTTTTCTGGTTGCTTGTGAAACCCATCATTACATTTAGTCATGTTATGATTCTTAGAAAACCAAAACCAAAAAAAAAATTGGAGGCTGATTCGAGTTGGGTTTATTTTATTTCAGTTTTTTTTATGAAGATTAATGAATAGAGTTGAGTCAAACGATTCATTTTTCTCAAAGAAATGTTATAAAGGAAAAAATGTTATTGTGTGTTCATTCTGGTGACGCGGATGTGTTCTCACACACACACACATACACAGATGAATCCTCATCATTATTATCATCATCATCATCACTCAAATAGATCTATTACATTGTTGTTTATGGATTTATTTATTTCATTTTGCTATGCTTTTGATGATGATCTCTTCGATGATTCTCTAAAGCTCAAGCTGAACGAGAGAAAAAAAAACCACAAAAAAATCGTTTTTTTTTACTGCAATGTCATCGACTTTGGAATATACATCGCCACACATCGCTAGAAGCATAATAAATCAAACTTCAGTCCTTTTTTTTTTGAAAAAAATGACAAATTCGAGAGCAAAGACTCGAAAAATGTTTCACTTTATTTATCCCAAACGATGGAATGGAAATAATTCAACCTCAATGATTAGATGAATGTTCAGTGGAAAAAGTTTCAACAAAAAACTCAATATGTTTGAATTTATTTTTAAAAATAAATTTGTTCTTCATTTTGGAAAACATTGTCGAATTCGAAAATCTCCAAATTACATGATGTCAATAATATATTTTTTATTTTTTTTTTAAATCTGACAAACACAGACAAAATTCACTAATTTGTAACTAAAACTTTGATGTCTTGATCAAATCAAAACATTTTTAATTCAATTATAATTTACTAGAAAAAGGAAAAGAAGCCTTTTTCTTTGTTAGGCCTTCCCATCAGTTTGCGGTATTGTTTGGTTCGGTGTTTGATTCAGTTTTGAAAAAAAAAAAAAAAACGTTGATTGGCATTTTTGTGATTGAAAAATTGCTAAAACTCATAGTCCAGCACGTTTTTTTCCTATATTGGTTTTATTTTTAAAAACCAGAAATAAATGTCAAAAAGTTTCAAGAAGAAAAGCTTTGTGTGAGGGTGCATTTGATGAATTTCAACAATCTAAAAAGTCTTTTCTTTTTTTTGTTTCCTCCGATGACAATAGCATGTTCCTTGTTCTTCTAGGTCCTTGGGTTTTGGGTATAAAAATACTCTTAAACGCTTGTCATATGCAACATGCGCCGGTATCAAGTCATTGTCCTGTAACATGAATTTTTTTTTCAAAAAAAAAAAAAAAAAAACAGCAGACAATATTTGTTTGGTTTGAATGAACCCGATGATGTTGTCACCAATGAATCAATGAACACGTTCACTGTTTCAACACCAAGAACAAAACAAGAAAGAAAAAACGTTTGAAATTTTTTTTTTTTGGAACATTCGAAACAATGTCAATCAAAATGGAAACAGACAAACAATGCAGAAAATTTATCTCAAAGTAAATCTTATTTCTTTTTGGTTCAGTTGGTTTGCATATCTTATCGCGAATACAATCGCGAATACTTGAAATCCACGTCGATGTCAAGTTCAAATTTAATTATATAATCGAAAAAATTTCAAAAGGTTCTAAAAGTATGAAGCCTATCTGATTTAAAGCTTAAAAAAAAAAAACACGAGAACTGAAAAAGCCGAATTAGCATGATGTTTGAAATTATTTTTTTAACATCTTGTTAGTTTTTTTCCAAACAAGAATTTTGCATTTTACTGTTTTTTTTTTGTTTGAGAAATGTCGAAATGATTTAGAAAAATATTTCAAAGTTTTTCTCAAAGTTATTGATCAATAAGTTAAAACAGCATGGAGAGAAAAAGAGTCTCTCCATTTCATCAATGCAATGATGTAGCAATGACGTTTGGTGTGAAACGTTTTTTTTTTATTCTGTTGAAAAAATTTTTAAATAATTTCAAACCAAACGGTGGTGGTGATGCACTAGTTAGATCGAAGGATATTTATTTTGTTTGAGAACAGTTCCGCTAGTCAATGTGGTGGTTGAAGGCTCATCAACATCTCATTTGATTGCTTGAAAATGTTGGAAATCTTTTTGGCACGACAGCAACTATTCATTTTGATATCGATTTCAAGGAGACGAAGATGTACATTTGATAGAACACCTGTCCCTTTGAAGAATTGATTTTTGTTTCAACTTCTCAAAGCAAAAAAAAAAACAAAAACTTGAGGTTAAACCTCAACCTCAGGTTTCTAGTTTCTGTTGAAGAGAAAAAACGTAGCGATTGGATCGATGCTCTCCCGTTGATTCAACTTTCTATTTTCTATTTTTTTTAATAGACACATTCGTACTTCAGTTTGATTGACATGACAAGAATCGGCTTGGGAACTGCACAAACAAGTCAAGCATTAGAAATATTTTCTACTGAAAAGAACTGATTTGGGTGAACCAAGTCAACAACAACAACCACAACCAACACAAGCAAACACAGTAACGTGTAAAATTATGAAAATTTTTCTTTAAAGTTTGACGATTCAATTACACAACTTGAACTGAAGAGGCAAGAAAAATACCTAATGTGTCAAAAAAAAAAAAAAAAAAATGAAAATACCTAATAAATATACTCATTGTATATATGTTTTGACACACACAGAGAGAGCCAAACTATTCGACATTCAAAACAAACTTGATACCTAGTATTATTATTTGAATGAAAGAGATCAGACCAAACACACGCTAAAGATTTGCCTGCTGCGTGTTAAAATTGAATTTTGGCAAAAAAAAAATTCTTAAAGATGCGAAAAAAAAAAATCGATTTTTCTCTCTAAAACTTTAGAGCTTGATAAATTTTGACACAAAATTATAATCAGGATCAACAAAAAAAAAATCGAAAAACGAAGATGATATCAAATTCAAAAATCAATTTTAAAAAAAAAGATTCATTTTTTGTGCCACTGTTTCGACACCTGTAAAACTTTCCAAAGATATCATTTCAAATTTTTCTTCCTAGAATCAAAGTTTTTTTTTAAACATCAAAAAAAAAAAAGTTTTTAAATCATTTTTTTCAAATTTCAAAATATAATCAGAAAAACTCAAATTGAGTGATATAAAACCAACAACAGCTCAAAAAAAAAAATTCATTTCAAAGCGTTTAAGGATTAATACAGAAAAACAGTTGATTGTTCCGAAAAAAAACCAAGTTTTCAGTTCAGGGCAAAGAACGGTTGTCATGTTCATCTCAATGAAAGAAAAAAAAACCATGTTAAATGTCGTCGATAGAAAATAAAAGAAACGCGGTCCACATTCACCGGAAAACATCGTTTTTGAAATAGAAAGATGTTGTCATGTTCTTCTCTAGTCTGACAACCCGAAAGAACAGTCCACATTTTTTCGTATTCCACGGAGAGAAAATGTTGTTCGGTCTTCCATCTTTGAATGTTGGAAAAATAATAATTGAGCTGAAAAAAAAACTTAGCTACAAGAAAAAATAAATAAAAGAGCAAACGGCTAGCTCCATTTACTATGGAATAATATCCAATGTTAAGAGGAAAAAAAACGAGAGGTGAATGATTAAAACGTGTCATATTTGGATTTTCAATGTATGACTATTGTATCATCTCGTAGGTTCTTTTTGTGTTTTGAACTTTAACACCCAAAACAGTTGAAGTTTATGGATACAAACGAAACCAAACCAAACAAAACGAAAAAATATGAAAATAATAAGTTGTGTTCAGCTTATCAGAGGGGAGAGAGCTTGTTGTCGAAAAAAATCATTATTTGGAAAAATAGGTGGACCTTTCAATAATTTAGATTGACAAATAAATAACCAACGTATGTTGTTTTGGTCTACGATTCACGCGTTTTCACCCTTAGGGTTTGTTTTTAGGAAAAATTTTTCCTCTTGTTAAGAAATCTGTGAAAGCAGAAAATATTAGTGGCAGAGTAGCGCTAGCAAGAGAATGATCAACCACCGATCATTGGCACCTTGTTGTTTATGATAATCACTGGTTCTTTCTCCAGAAGCTTGTTAACAATAATGTCGATCATTTTTGAGCACAGAAAGAAAGAAAAAAAACTTCATGTTATTTCAGTTATGATTGTTATTAAGCAGAAAAAAACCCTATTAGTTCATACTTAAAACTGATAAGCCAAGTATTAAAATTTATTTATTTTTATCTTTATTACAGCTCGAAAGAAAAAAATTTAAATTGTTCAATTTTTTTTTTTACTTTGTTGATCGATGATTCTGAGCAGCTGCTGAACTTTTTTTCTTCCTCTCGGCCTTCGGGGCACAAATATCACAGGCAGAACAACCTTCCAGAAAAAAAAAAAAAAAATTGAATTGTTCAAGCAAAGAATTTTAGGAACAAAAAAAAAACTCAATGACCAAAAATTAAAAGTTTTCTTGGTCAATGAATCAATCAGAAAATTTTAAAGCTTTCTTTATCAAGAACTAATAAAAAAAAAAATTAATTAAATATTGAAATTAATTTGTTACAAGTTTAAGAAAGCTCTGCAGTCTAAATGGAATAATTCAAATTCAAGACCTATTCTAAGAGGATGTTGAGCTTTTTTGTTGTTGTTTTTTTTAAAGCATTCAAGCTTGTTATTAAAGAATGTCGCTTCTGTGGTGCGAAGAAATTCATTTCATCAAAATCAAACGTATTTTAGCCGATTTTTTTTTTTAGTGGAATTTAAGGCAAAATGTTGCCTGTTCAGTTTAGCTTATGATAGGTTTATACAATATAATTATAATTTATCAACCATACAAATAAAACGGATATCAATTAGCATTTCAAATGACGACCAAGTTTTTTTTCAAAATTGTCCAAAACAATTTTCAATTTTTTTTTTCAGGAGAAAAAAACTTAGGTTAAAGTGAAACTAGAATAATTATTAAGCATCGCGTAAAATGTTTTTTTTTTTAAAGAAGCAAGTTAAATACAATGAGGTTTAGCCACATTTTTAACAACAACGACAACAATCATGATGATGAATGATGACCTGACCGTTTAAAAGTTTTACCAAAAGAAAAGTTGATGTGCTGCTAACCGACCGATCGACCAACCAACCGACCAACCAAGCAAACACACCAAACTTTAGACTAATGAATCAAATGAGCCAACTGCTTGAAACAATTACAAGATCTCATACTATTAGAAAACCTAAAACCAATCAGGTGAAAAACATAACCAACTTTATAGAATTTCTTGTTCATCAACTTTTGTTTCAAACACTGGTAGCTTTATTAATTATTAGATTTTCCAAAAAATAAAATTAGTTTTGTTTCATTTCTTTGATATCCATTTTTGCTTGTAGGGATTTTCCAACCAATGCTACCATACTATACGGCAATCCATCTCCATCCATCACATTCATCTAGTTTCATCCACAAGGATAGAGAAGCAGGAAAAAAAAAATTAGCGGGTCAAAGGTTGGTGTCTCAGTGTTTTTTCTAACGTAAGCAAATTTTCAACAAAAAAAAAAAACAACCACAAAATTAGAAAAATCTGATAGAAGATGAGACTAGGAAAATTCATTTGAAGAATTGTCAAGCATGTCAGAATGACGCATCGATTTTATGCGTGAGCAATTAAACAATTGAATTGAAAGCAACCGTCTTCTAAACATTCGGAATTTTGTGAAAAAAAAATTTCATCAAACACAACACAAAACAACACAACGCCACAATACACACACAAAAAATTGATAATTAATGAGGCTTGACAGTAATTAGCAAAAACAGAAACTTCGATTTATTTTCCATTTTATCTAATTCTTTGTTTCGATATAATTGAAAATGATGACAAATCAAGTTTTCCTTTTTCCAAAAAGAGTTCAGCATTTACCATCAAAAAAAAAAAAAAAACAAACATTGTTTTTACCTAAAAAAAAACTACCTGTAAATATACCGGTAAAAAAAAAATTGATCTAAATTTTCAGTTATATTCTCGATAAATCTCAGTCTAGCTTTCAACGCTAATGAATAATAATTCGGTATAAAAAAAAAAACAGCAACAACAAGGATTCTTTTGTTTTGTAAAGATTGGAAAAAAAAAATTTAAATCTAATCAAACGAAAAATTAACGGATACGAATTGGCAACCGATTGGAAGCGTCAAAGCTTGTTATGCCGATGATTAATAGCTCAAGCTTGGTTGCAAAGAACGAAACAACTTTTAACAAAAGAACCACTAAAATATCGATTGAAGAATTTAATGGGAGGAAAAAAACTAGAGAATGACGTGACATGGCGTCATACCGCCTACTAGATCTAATCATACCCAACCACCTATTTATTGTTTCATGAGGAAAATTCTCTCCATGATGATAATAATTTTTCTTCATGCTTGGTTGTTTTAACAGAGGATAATATGAAAAAAAATAGATATCCATGAAACTTGTGCAGAAACCCAAGTAAAGCTTGTATGTCAAAACCGGATCAAAACAGTTTACCCGTTTCAATTAATGATTTGTTTTGAAAAACTATTTTTAAAGTTTTTTTTTTCATTAAATTTTGTTGTTACAAGAAGAAAAGCTCTTCTGATGAAATTGTTGTCGTATTGTCAGGCACGCGATTCCGAAATATTAAAAGTCTATTAAAAAAAAAAAAAACTTTGCTTTAAATGGACTGGCAAAGATAAAGAAGCACACAGTGGTTACTCAATAAATAATGTTTCAAATGATAGAAAACAACGTTGTGGAAAAGGATCGATTGGCAATATTCGAAGAAGCTAATCAATCACGGAATATATTTGGTGTTGTAAAGATTTTTTTGTTTTTTTTTATACTAATGGTGACCAAAGCTGAAAAAGTGTGGACATTCATTCCCAATCGATTGAGAAAAAGAAAAACCCAAAACAAGTTTTTCAACAGCTATCGAATAGTATTATTGGTAGCAAATCAATCAAACAGAAAAAAACTTTCAAAATAAATCCTTGACACATTGTTTTCAAATTTTTAAAATATGTGAGTTTGTCTAGTAAGAAGCGAAAATTTTATTTCTTGGTATTCAAATAGAATGGAAGCCGCTTTGAGGGCTTTGAAAAAGAAATTTTCCATTCGATATACATTTGCAAACGAAAATTTCCATAAAAACAAAAGTGATCATCAAATGAACGGCGGCGCAGAGCAGAGAAAATTTAAATTAAAACAAATTATTATTATGATGATTGGGAGATAATCGATTGATTTTTTTTCTTTCTCTTTGTTTGTTTAATTTGCAGAACAAAACAAACTTTTCATCAACTGTTCGATCATTTTTTATTGATCAATCGATTGAAAAGATTCAAAGTATACAAGAGGAAAACTTTTAGCTTCGGTAGAAACGGTTAGTTAGTTGTGTTCACCACTTGAGTGATCAAAGTCTCAAGATGATTTTTCGATTTCATTCCAATGACTCAATGAAACAATACATGCTTGTTGTTGTTGTTTTTTTTTATTGGCTGCATTATTTTCAACTATGTCGATTCTTCGAAATGCGAAACGAATTTAATAAATTGATTGATTTATTCCTAGTTTTTTCGAACAAAAAGTTTAAAGTAGCAATCTTTTTTGATTGTTATTTTTTAGTTTCATCAATCAAATCAATATCAAAACCTTGATGTTCAACGAATGAAAATATTTAAATTGATCAAACTATGTTGATCTGTTGTTTTAGAATTAAAAAAAAAAAAACAAAAACAAAACACTCCGTTTATTCACCAAGTAAAATTTTGTTGAGAGATTCGATGAATTATTACTGTTGGAATAGTCGATTAACGTTCTTCATTCTAGCTCGAGCAAAATTTTTCGAATTCTTTTGTTTTGAAAGTTTCATCAATTTCAACAGATCAAAAATATTTTTAGTAATAATCAGTCACTCAAAAACTATCCTTTCTTCTGATATTGATAGAAAAAATTCAATTAAAATTGTCGTTCATTCTGGTTTTGACAAGAATGAAAGAATACTTGTCAGACAAAAGTTATTGTTGAACTTAAAAAACTAAAACTCTCATATAATCGTTATCATCATAGCAATAATTTTAACGATAATTCGCACAAATTTACGTTCGTTTCTTGTTTTCACAATTTTGGAAATTTTTTTTTCTTTATGGAAAAATAAAGTTTAGACACACGCACATTGGAACATTAATCGTTCAAAACAAGCCATAAGAACTAACTACCTCTCTAATTATTCTGTAAAGTTTGATTTGGCAATTTTCACTAAAAACACATTCAACTGATTCAAACAAATGAAGCAAAACAAACCATTACTACGATTTTTAGTGGAAAAACAAGTGGTCAGCAGAAATAGAAACAAACGAATAATAATCGAAGTATTAAAAACGGAAACAAGGGATCAAATATAATGTTGTTACAAAAAAAAAAAAAAAAAAACATTGACAAAACTATTGCTGTGGTTTACTGGCACAAACGAGAACACTCACTCACTTAATGAGCATCTTTCCAACCGTTTGTTGTTTCCATCCTTTTGAATCATTAAATTCAAGAATATATTTTTCAAAGGTCAATAACTAGATACTTCTCTTTAAAGAATATTTTAAATTCTTCTTAATGAGACAAGGTTCTTAACTCTAAATGATCATTATTGTCATTATAAAAAAAGAAAAAAATTCCAGTTTTTCTCATTTTCAATGCTAAATAATATCAGAATAATTACGGTTGATGGTTTCATGTTTGTTTTTTTAAGAATTTTGTCTCTCCTCTGTGCAAATTTTTTTTACAAGTTTTTCTCAATTAAAATGTTTGATTTCATGTAATGCTTTTTTCTAAGAAACGTTTGAGCAAGTTTTCTTTTGAAACCAAGCTTAAAAAATCTTGGATTTTCCAATTAATGTCCAAACAACAAAAATTTTATTCTAAAATATCGAATCAGTATAATTAGGCTGCAAAAAACAACAGACAAACCAAAACAAGAAAGTAGGAAAAAAATTGTTTGCGTAATGAACAGCAAACAAATCATTACTTTAATAAAAGCGTTTTTTTTTCTGTTCTGGTTCAAGTAGACGAATGTTTGAGCATTTTTCTCGAGTTCATTGAAACATATGAAACAAATCAAATCAAATCAGAGTGTGTGTGTGTGTGTGTTTGTGTCAAACGTTGAACCTCAACAATATATACCTAAGTTGTTCCAAACAACAAATGATATGGCAGTGGGCATCAGAAAAATTTTTTTTTTGACTAGAACTCAATCATTTTGGCCAACTAGAACAGCAACTACAATAACAACAAGGAAAAAAAAATTAAGCTTTGGCCTAGTTGCCAATGCTTTCAATCTCTGTGAAATCTACCGACCACTTGGGTTGCGCGTCCAGCCGTGTCCACTTATTTATTTCTGACTGTCCCTCAACTATAAACTATTTTGTAATATTTTTCTTTTGCTCCCACTGGAAAGATTCCTAGGAATTGAATCTGATTCTGTTAGTTACTGTTTTGTCGCTTTGTAAGTGTGTGTGTGTGTGTGTGCGTGTTTGTCTCGTTTAGTTCATTCGATCATTCATTGAAGTATGAAAACCCAAAACAAACCAAAATTGAATGAATTCTTTTCAAGAGAGTGAAATAGAAAAAGAGAGAAAGCTTGAGTTTGAAATTGATAGAACCCAAACAAAATAAATCAAAAACTCAGTGACCAAGAAGAAAAAAAAACGAAAATAAATGAATTGTTGTATCTATTTTGCTGGTGTGTATGTGTGTTTCAATACGAATGATGTGAAGAAAATAAAACCAAGCAAAAAAAAAAAAAAAAAAATATGGTGGTTGAAAAAAAGAGAACAAACACAAAGCAATTCACCAAAGAAAAAGAAAACCAAGATGAAACGAAAAGGACAGATGGAAGAATCCATTCATTAACACTTGGCGAGAATTTATATTGGAAAAAATGAGCAATTCTCAACCCAGAAAAAAAGAAAGAAAATTGAATGGCCACTTCATTTCATCAAATTGAAGTTAAATAATTAAAGAATAGTACGATCAATGAATAGAACCGAGGGTTTATTGTTCTTGTAGTATATTATAAAGATATAAATTCACTAAAAGACTTGAAAATGAAAATCGAAAAAAATTTTTTGGATGGAGTGTGTTCGCAATGAGAAATTCCAAAATACCATGCCAGAAATTTTTTTTTTTGTTCTTTTTTTTCCAAGAATTTTTCTTCAGTTTCAAGTTGTCAAAATTTTTTTTTCAATTTTAAATTTTCGAAAATAAAAAAAGACAATTTTATATCAATTAATTTTGTTCAGGAGAAAATTTCTTGCTTTGTAATTAAAATGCAGGTGCTTGTTTTCCATAGAACGGAACAATTATAGCGCATAATGGTTTCATATAATTTACTTCCTTGTTTAAAATTAATTTTTTACTTGAAATTAATGTTTATTCATCGAAAAATATAATTTTAAATAACGATGAGCATGTCTGGGTTTTTTTTTTTTTTTTTGGAAAGCAGGCCAATAAGCTGCTTGACCAATAACTAGTACGCCTAGAAGAAAAACCTTTCAGAAAAGTTGGATATCAATCGATGTTTGAGAAAAAACAAACTTTTATTTCAAATTAAAGTTTTTTTTTGTAGCTAAAAAAATTCTGGAACATTTAGAGATTGGTCCGAATTTTTTATTTTAATTTTTGGCTATTTTATCTTTCCGAGAAAAAAACATTTGAAAATTTAAAATCTTTTTTCTGGTTTTTTAATTTTGAAAAGCAGAAAATATTAAATTTCAAATTTTTCCAAAAGTTAAAACCAAAAGTCCAAAAAAAACAGCAACAACAACAATGTTTCAAAAGTTTCCAGTTACTTTTGAATTCAATGTTTCAACTAGATTCATTGGAAACATAGTTGGCTTGAAAACTAATACAATAGTAAAATTTCGAGAAAAATAATTCTCTTTGTAACATGTGTTGGCATTTATTTAGGAAAAATCTCAAAGTTTTATTCAAGTTTCATTCGATACGTTTATGAAGTTGAGGATGATTCAAAAAATCGAATATGCTTTTATTCCAAAATATTTTTTTAAAAAAAATAAAAGTTTCTATGGGACGAAATTTTACAGAAAAAAAAACATTTCATTTTGAGTTTATTTTTTTTTAAAAATTTTATTGAAAAATAAAATCTTTTAGTGCTTTAGTGTTTTTTCTCCATAAACTTCATAAAAAAAAACGTAGGTCTTTAAATAATGAAACTCAAGTAGTTTCTTCTTGTTTGGAGCAATATTCTTTAAGATTTTCTTGTGTGTTAAATAATTGATGATAAACTGTAGCAAAGTTTAGATAGTGAAGAAATGTCTGCCAATTTTTTTTTTCCATCACACACACACACACAAACAAACAAATAATCGCTGCTTATTATTATATTGTTGTTTGCTGAAGTCAGGTCAATTTTAATGAGATTTCGTTTTTATTTTCTAAAGTATGATGATGGTGATGATGATAGACTGAAACCAAGAAAATACTATAAAAAAAACGACTAAATAAGGAAAAAGTCATAAAATTTGAAATTTAGCTGTTTTGGTTTGAGTGATCCAGAAAAATAGAATGAATGATGAAAGAAGTAGAAGAGAATATTAAAACATCGTAACAATCAAATTGAGTCTAACTAAATAATTAATAGCTTATGGTTATCATTTGGTTGTCCTTGAATTTGATAAATGAATAAAGCTTAATAACACACACACACACTAGCACACACAAGTTTCAAGCTACTGTTGTTTGCTGTGAACCAGAAAAAAAAACAACACCATCGTATTATCTTTAGACTGTTCTTCAGTAGTTCTTGTGGTCATGTTGTTATCATGTTTTGTCTTTCATGTTTTGTTTACTGAAAACCTTAATTCTAGTCTCGAGAGGTAAACTTTGGTTTAGGGAAAAACAAAACGAACAAATGCAAACTATTTGTTTTATGAATTTTAAAAGAAAATTTTTTTTTTTCTTTCTAAAAGAATGTTAAACTGAAAATAAAGTTTATAAACAAAAACTGTTGTTAATTAATAGGCTAAACACAGAAAAAAGGTTTTTTCTCCAAAATTAATTTTCTGAATGAGAATTGAATAGTTGTCGGGTGTTTTTTAGAATTACTTAAAATAACTTTTTTTTAAACAATAAACAAAAAAGTAAAAGAAAAAGTCTATTTTAATGAAAATTATTTCATCAATATCAAAGATAAAATAAGATGATCAACTAAATCAGAAAACACTGCAAGTAAAACTTTTGAAAAATAAAATTTAAATTATTCAAGTTTGACCAGTGAGAGAGAATGGAAAAATTTACGATTTGCTTTTTGAAAAAATTTTGAATATTTAGTTTAGATTTTTTTTTATAGATTTGAATTGTCTTGTTACCGTTGTACCTCGGGAAAATTTCTTTTTTTTTATTAGTTTATACCTAGTAATTTTTACTTTTTTTTATCGCTGCACTGTTGTTGAAAACAACCGAAATTACACTAAATACAACTTGGCTACACCATATTGAAACATTAGCTTGCTTTTTTTTTTGATTGTGGTCTTTGAATTCAGACTTTGGGCGTTTTGGGAAAAAAATTAAATTATGCAAATTAATGGAGATGGTCTGCTGAGTTTTTTTTTCTGCTTGATGTTCTCATTAAACTTTTTGAAACATTCAACTTGAACTTATTTTTAAAAAGGATTTTTTTTCTGTTTTACAGAAATGTTTTCCATTCAAAAATGCTGTTTTTGTTTAATTCACGAGAAGAATTTTTATTAACTCATGGAATAGTATCATAAACAAGATAATATAACTAAATATTATTCTGTTGATTTGCCATAGAAAAACAGCTTATACAACAAAAAGTTTTAGTTTTGCAGAATACTTGTAACTCTTTTCTGAGAAGCAAAACTAAAACTCTCATACTTGAATTTAAATAAAAACTTTGTTCAAAACTAAAATGAAACTTTTGTTTCAAATCACTGCTAGTCATTCGAATGATTTCAAATATGTAATACTTGAAAATGAAATGAGAATAATATTTCTTCAAAATAGTATTCTAAATAATTCAACCAAAGAATCAAACATTTATTTTTTTAATAAAAACCTCAATTTTTTAAAAGTAGTTTATAATTAATTTTGATTTATTAAATTAAATTGATCGTTCAGTATAAGAAATCAATTTTTTACTAAGCAATTTACAATTTTAATTTAAAAAACTTTTTTTTTAAATTTAATCTATTGCTGAGTTTAAGCCATTAACTGAAATAAATAAAAATTCTAATTCATTTAGAAGATAAAAATAATTTTTTTTATAAGTTATTAATTTAATTTAAAAAAAAGTTACAATTAATTATTAACTCAAATAATAACTATTCAAATTGGTTTAATGTTTATGTAATCGTTGTTTTGCATTTCCGATAGAAAAAATTCAAATAAAAACTATGCTTAAAATAAATAATTAAAACGTTTGATTTTACAAATTTATTTTTTTATGTGTAATTTTTTTTAGAAATAAAACTGCCCGAACAAAAATCCGATCATCATTTTCTGGGAGTTTATTTTGTTTATACAAAAAAAAGTAAAATAAAGTTACCAACATCTCCTGAGTTTGATTAAAAACATATTGGGCTTATTTATTTCAAAAAAAATTAATTATTATCATTGAATAAACTTTGATAAACAAACTTTGCGGAAAAAAACTTTTTGAAAACATCAAAAATAAATGATAGAGTTTTGATTTAATTCAGTAATAACAGAAAAAAACCTCCAAAAAGCATAATTAAAAAACAATTGGTTTCTTCTTTTAGAACTAATCAAACTAAAAATATTATTATTTAAAATATTTTAATAAGCTAAAAATTTAAATCAAAAACAGAATTTTAGTTTTTTTTCTTTCTAAAAAAATTGGTAAAAAGCTCTGAAAAATTCAATGAAGTAAAAAAAAAAAAAACAAAAACAAAAATAAATTAATTAGCATTTTGTTTTGTTCCATTAGTTCCATATCAAGTCTATATGAAATTATAATTAAATTTTTTTTTTTGGGAAAAATATTCTAATCTTTTCTATAAAAAAAAATTGTTCTCTTATTTAAAAAAATAAGATTAATTTTAATTTTCTATTACTATTAAATTATTTCTGAAAAAAATACTAATTTGAATGTAAATTAAACTTTTTTAAAACTGAAAAAAATAATAATAATTTTTTTCCTACAAATGGTTCATAAAATATCTAAATAAATTCACTGAAAGTCTAAATTTGTTGTTGTTGTTTTTCTCATTCTATAATCATGATGATTTCCATTTAATTTTAGTTTTATTTTTTCAAACAAAATGATTTTATTTCAGTGCTTAAATGTATAATGTCTGTGTGTGGAGACTAATCAAAATTGGCATTATAGAAACCATCAATCGATTATTTCGTTGTTAATGTTACACTCACAGAACATTAACGAATGGAGAAAAAAAAACGCAAATCTAGAATAGTTGTGAAAAACAAAAATTTTATTTAAATTCAGACTCGGTTTTTTTTTGGCAACACTTATAATTAAATCATCTGATCATTCTCATCAAACATTGAATTTTTCTGAGAAATTCAAACCTTTCTCATTTCATCATTCGTTAAATTTCAACCAAGAAAATATTATTTAAATCAAAAAAGAAACTTCAAATAAATAAGTGGTAGATCATTTTTTTTTTGAGATGAATGCTTCATTATCATCTAGCTAACCACGGCTTTTTTTTTGATTTGCAATTGAAACCTAATGCAAAACATTTGGGCAAATCATCATCATAATCAAATCGGTGATATGCAAGCTTTTCTATCTCTCTCTCTCTCATTTTCCCATCTTAGCATCATAAGCAATTATTATCGGGAGTTAATCGGCATGTTTCGATTGTCAAAAACATTGAACCTGTGTTTTTTAATGTTCAATTATGTTGTACAGCATCTTGATGTTGTGTTACACACACACACCATAGACAATTAATTGATGCCTACAGACCTTTAGCCAGATAGCAAGGGTATGTTTTTTTTATGTTCTGATGCAAATCACCTTTGAAAAAAACAAAAACTTGAATTTTAACTTGCCTTTACAATGACCATAATGTAGATTGTATGTAAATCTTGAGAAAAACTGACAGCCGCTTCGCATCGTTCGGTTCACTTCCTTGAGTTCAATTCTTTTGGTTTTTTCGATTCTTAAAATTTTGTCTTAGAAAAAACAAGGATTTTAAATGACAGAAAAAAAATAACCTGACTGTATTTATTTGTTTTGTACTAATCAACTAATTCTTTTTTTTTTTTGAATTAAAAACCTCAAATATTTAATGATCAATAAAATTACGTTTAGTACTTTTTTTATTTGATTTAATCGCTATTCTAGTTAATTTTTTACAAGCTTTTGGCACCTTTGAATTTAAAAGAACTATAACGATTCTTCGAAAAAAAAATAGAATGAAATCGTCATGATTTGAGAAAGCCGTGAATAGTTTTCAAATGCTTACAAGCATTTTGATGATTCATCAAATGAAATGCCATTTGTAATAGGTAGGTATATTGTTTCAAGCTTTTGAATTTCTGGCTTCATTTACATAAATGGGCATTCATCATATTACATTGGCAAATATTTGCAAATGTTTAATTGTTGGGTTTTTGTTTTCTACTCAAAACAAACGAAACAAAAAAAAAAAACATTTGCCAACAAAACATACTATTAAATTTGGTTTGTTTTCCTGTAAAACTCTATTTCAACAAATTTTGATTAATCAGAAAAAAGGCTTTCCGCTTTCTGTTTTGTTTTGTTTAAACGCTAGCTAGTTATGATTTTGAGTATATTCAGGTATTTTTTTTTTTTTTTAATTGAAGCATTTCTGTTTTTTTTCTTGGGGTTAGATTAAGAGTTGTATCGTGTAAAATTCAAATACCAACTCAAATATCAATATGAAATTCAAAAGTTTGTTTTTCTTATTCAATTTACAAGCAGAAATTAACTTTGGAATTTTGTTATTAGATTTTCGTGAATAGAAAAAAAATTATCATGATCTCTAGTTGTAAGAAATCCTAAACCAATGTTTTGAAAAGTTTTTTTTTCTTAGAACTTCTTTTTCGAAGGGATTCTAGTGTATGCAGAACAATTTTCAGAGAAAAGTTAAATTTCTTCACTTGGCTGATATCATCATTCATCAGGGAAAAAAATAGACAAAAGTAGTGTACGCCCCAATAATGACAAACAATTATTGATTTATATGAAATACAGAACAAGTTTGAAAAATCAATTACCAAATGATAATAATTAGCTTTAATGGTCAATATGGCACCACTTATGAGAAGTAAAAAAAAATTTTTAATAGACAAAATTGAAATTAAAAATTCAGTGTAGAAAGAATTCGATAGATGAATAAGTTTCAAAGTAATGAAAAGAACTCGTTTGGCATGTTTTATGATCAAGACACACACACACACACACACACACACACGATTCGTTTGAAATAAATTTGAATCGGTATGACCTTCGTTTGATATATAAAATGAAATTATAAAAAAAAATTATCCACGAGAAGAACAAAGAGAGTAACAAAAAACAAAAAATATTCGTATAAACGTGATATTTATATCATCGTTTTCAGTTTTCATTATTGCAAGTTAAATAATGATAATAATGATAGTAATTGGTTGCAGGTATCATCACATGAACATTAGTCATTTTAGCTCTAAATTTTAGCTTCAAATTCTTTTCTAGTTTTTTTTGTTGTACACACGCGAAATTGTGTTATCAT
Organism: Octodonta nipae; assembly: GCA_034190945.1. NCBI lineage: Eukaryota > Metazoa > Arthropoda > Insecta > Coleoptera > Chrysomelidae > Octodonta > Octodonta nipae. The sequence continues at coordinate 44,499 of JAVLUE010000062.1, read as the reverse complement.
TGATCTTTTCCATTTTTTTGATTCTATTTAGCGTTCGTTTATTTTGAGAAACTAACCAAAAAAAAAAAAAAGAAAAGATTTCACGTAAAAACCGATCAGATTGTTTGTTTTCTTGTTTGATCAATAATACCAGTTAGTAGTATTAATAAAAGTTGTAGAATGACCTGGCCAACCTAAAAGTTCTAGACATTATATGGTTTTTTTAAATGGATACTATGGTGATGATGATCATTTTTTTTTCAGTCATGAATGTCCAGCAAAAAAGAGAACACAAAGTTGACCTTACTAGAAAAACATCAATTGAAGAGTTTTTTTTCTAATATCACTCTCAACATATTATTCAATAATTTAATTTAATTTTTTAAACTAAAAGAAATTTTTCAATTAACGTTTAATTTTTTTTTTTTTAGAGGACTAAAATGAACTTGATTTAATTTTTTTCTTTTTTTATTAACACCGCTTTGTGATGTTCGCTTGGCGATGAAGGAAGAAGACTTTACACACACACACACACACACCGCAAGCACCTAGTAATATAATGAGGATGATATTAATAATCTTGACATGTCAACTTGCCACTGTTAAGTGAGTGTCAACAAAAAAAAAAAAAAAAATTTTAGAACAAGTTTTGGTCACAAGTGTGAATCACAAGTGTCGCATAAGCGCGCACAAACACACACACACACACACACAGCTTGTTCAGGGATATCTATCATTTGATTTATTTGAAACAAACAACAGAAATTATCTGACACCAAAAAAAAAGTAATCAAAATTTTTTTTTTATAATGATAAACAAAATATATAGAAAGAAACCAGAGCTTCTCCACAACAGATTTTAATCACTTAAGTCATTTGGGTGAAAAACTTTTTTTAATTTTTGCAAATTTATTATTTCACCGAGCCGAATACTTTTTCTCCATTCACCACCACCACCACCACCACTTGACACAAAAGACTTTGCTTTCATTTTATCTGTAGAAAAGAAAAAAAGATTCCATTTGATAAAAAAAAAGGAAAATTATTCTTTCAATTCAAAAGAAAAACTTTTGATATCAGGAGAAGAAAAAACGTTTTTTTTTTTTTTGATTAATTTTCGTACGCAAAGATCAAACAAAACGAAAAAAAAAAAAAAAAATTCAAAACAGAATTTGCGTTTCAACATTTTCATTGTCAACCAACCCAAAGAAGAAAAGGCTCTGTTTTTTTTTTTTTTTGGTAGAAAATCTCCCATTCTAGTTCATCATAGGTCGCATATTTAAAATAAATTTTTTTTCAAAGATAATTCAGTGCTCTTCATAAAAAAAAAAACTGTGTGTGTATATTAATTTGTTAGATTACTATTGAAAAAAATAAATTCATATGATAACCAATGTTTTAATTAGCAAGTAAGCGAATGAGCAAACCAGAACATAAAAAGGCAAAGTTTCAAAAAAAAAAAAAATTCATAAGGATATTAATAAATGACTAGAATATTAATAACAAGAAGATGAGATAATCAGAGTAAAAATAATAAGAAGCCAAAGCTCGCTGCAACTCGAAACAACTGCATCAACAACTCAAAACGATAGCCAACAAAACAATATTCTGATTTTTTTTTTCTTGCTGAATTCAATTCAATCGTTTGAACGAAAAAAAAAGAACGAAACAAGAGGAGGAGAAAAAACCTTAAGGGCACATCGAGATGACGACAACTTCTCATCCGTCTAACTTCAAAATCATCGAAATGAAATATAATAAGAAAGACAGGAAACTATTTTTACGTTATTTTTCCTTTGGTATTTTTTTCTGGTCGTATTAGTATATGCCAAAGTACCAATCAACAAAATTCAAACTTAACCATCAAAAAAAGTTGATGATGATGATTACGATGCAAATGATAGCCGAAGATGAGACGGAAAAAATAGGAAAAAAAACGGCATTCGGCAAAGAATCACTTTGATGATTTTCATCGACACCGTCTCTCTATGTTTTTCTTTTGGTCTTTATCTTTTCAAACTTTCTTGTCAAACTAAATCAAACCAAAAAAAACAAAATTATTGAATTGAAGGAGAAGAAGAAGAAGAAATGTTTTCAAATTTTAATTGGAAAAATGTTCCACACTGCGCGACTCACACTCTAGCGACAAGCTTTTGAATTTCGAAATCATTGGCCAGTTCATTTTCTAGTTTTTTCTATAGGAAAAACCTTATTACAAGTTACCTCCTAGAAGGTAGCTTAAAACAGAGATTTATTTGAAAATTTATTAACTAAATTTTTCAACTAATTACGCACCAAGCAAATGTCAATTTTAGTTTTATTTGACCACACCTAACCACACGGACAACCAAACGGAAAATATAATTCACAAGCAAAATGAATCAAAAGGATTAATCAAAATTAAAAAAAAAAAACGTTATTACAGTTAATAAGAAACTAAAGTAAATATTCAGGAAAAAAAAACTTTAGAATAAAAAAAATACGGCTTATTCGACAGCTACTGCCATCTATTTGATTTCGAAAAACTTGGTAGTTTTAGTTTTCGTCACTTCGTGCTGGAGAAATTCTTCACCAGCAAACCAATGCCGTGATTTTAGATAGAGATTTTTTCTCTATAAATTACCTGAATTTTGAATCATAAAACAATTATAATTTATTACAAGAGCCGCATCACTTTTTTTTAATAGTTAGAAAAATTTTTTTTTAAGATTGTGATCAAGCCATTTAATTTTTGTTTCACTTTGGTGATAAGAAAGAAGAAACTACTCTCCTACTACGACATTGGTCGGCTGCCAATCGACCAACCAACCACTCTAAAAACTTGTAACGCATTCAGCGATAACGATGCCGGTATTTTTGAGGGTTTTTCTTCGTATTTTCTCGTTTTTTTTTTTCGTTTGTTTGTTTCTTGGGAGACAGAAAAAAGACACCAGATAGGAAAAACTTGACTTTTTGCTACTTGAAAAGTATTCTTCATCAATAAGAAGAAAAATTCTCTTGATGATATGATGCCGATAGATCATCGATGGGCGCATTTCATTTGTTTCGGTGAAAAAAAAAATCAAAACTTTTTTTTAAAGAGAGGAAAATTATTCCATCAAAACCATATCGGTCAAGTGTCATTAAGTGTTAGATCAAAGAAAAGGAAAAAAAAGTAAAGTTAAGAAATATTCAATATTCAGCCGAACTTTTTTTGTTTTATAGAAAACCAATTCAATGTTTGGTTAGGTTTTTTTTTTGAGATGATGTTTCGATAAGACAAACCTATTTCAAGCTTGGAAAACTTCAAATTTGTTTTTTTGTTTGTTTGTTTTCTATTTCTTTAACCTCGTAAATAAATAAATAGAATAAGTTTATTAATTGAATCTGATAAAAAATTTTAAATAAAAAATAAATAAAATTTATTCTCATTAAATTGGAGAGTGTGTGTGTGTGTCGGTTTCAAAGTTTACTTTCTAAAATAGTTTTCACTAAAAAAAAATATTTTTAGTGAAAAAAAAACAATTGAAAGGCTTTGTTGTTGATAAATGGAGACAGTGAAAGGAAATTTGTTCGGTTAGAAAACTAACATTAAATTGAAAAATAACAATAAATAAATAGAATCGAAAAAATAAATAATGATGATTACTTATAGAGATAAAAATCTGAAACTGAAATGACAATCAGAAAAAAAAAAATTTTATTGTTAAGAACTCACGATGCTGAATCTAGTGCACAAAATCGATATAAATCTTGAAGAAAAAAAAAACTGAAAAATTACAAGCAATTCAACAGAACCTTCTTTTCGTGTCTCGTAGCAAATTTTTGAGTTCATAAAAAACCGCCGAAAAAAACGTCAATAAAGGTTAATAAAATGATTTAGTCTTTGAATAGGTTTTTCTACTGGCTTTTATCTGAACAACAACAACATGTTTCTGAAATTTTCATTCTTTTTCGCTTCTGTGCTTTGAAAGAAACAACATCATGAAAGGACATTATTCTGATAATTCAATTAATGCATCTGCATCTTGTGAGAGGATTATCATTATCGTCGTCATCATAATGATAATCATAGTCATCATCATAAAGATTATCATTTCCACGCGGGTATCTATATTTGATAGATAATTTAGAATGATATTAATAATAAAAAATAAATAATATAAAAAAAACTATTATCATTTTTCACCCAGGATAAAGCACGCATCTTCACGCTTTTATCCTTTATTTAAAAAAATCCTAAAAATCAATATTGTTTTGAAGCAAACCGAGCATCTTTTCTTCTTTTCTTTTTTTTGTCGAAAACATTAGCCACCTCATCGCGGTTTTAAATGACTTCTAAAATGACTCGAATAAACAAACAAACATTAAAAAGAAGATTTTGAAGAAAAAAAAATTCTCGATAAAGAAACTTTATTTTGATCAAGAGAAAACTAAAAATTATAAGATTAAAAAATATGAAATTTAATTTTAAAAGTAAGCGCCAAACTTTTTTCTTAAAAAAATTTTCTAGTTTTTTTAATAAAAAAAAAAAAATTTAGTTAAACTTTTTTTTTCATTAGAAAAAAAAACTAGAAATTCTAAAGCACAAGCAATTAAATCCACTTGACCAGAAATCAACAGAATCTCGCAGTTTTTTGTTGTTGTTGTTGTTTCTGCTGTTGACCGTTAATCAAACATCCAAAAACCATTTTAATTAAAATTTAATTATCTTCACGCATCTCTTCTTTTCTTCTTTCACTTCTTTTCAATCTTTCAACAACAACAACAACAAAAAAAAGCAATGCAATGAAAAGAAAGATAGAGGAAAGTACTATTAGATTCTGGCTCTTGGAAAATGTTTGTTGATATTTGACGCCGATTGATTAAACATGATAGTAAAATAATGATGATGATGACGATAGTGATGATGCTTGAAATTGGTTCTCCAAGATTTGAGATTTATTTATTCTTGAATTTCATTGCGAACACAAACAAACAAAGACAGCAACAACAACAAACAAACAAACAAAAAATTAAATCGAAAATCATGCGAATAACTCGAGTAAAGAAAAATTGGATTTTTTTTTCTTTGTTTATTTCACTTCAATCCAATCTTCAGTGCTGTGTGCCATCAGCTTTAATATTTTTTTTTTTTTTTTGGTTGTTGGATTCTTTTCGGCCACACATTATATGTTTTTGAATCTTTTTTTTTTAGGTCGAATGATTTCTAATTTGAAATAACGTGAACAACAACAAAGAGTGATGAGAAATACTAATACTAGAGCTTTCGAACATTTCTTTGTTTAAATCCTACTCAAAAGTCTTGGTCAAAAAAAAACAGAATTGTGAAGAATAATTTTGAAGTTAAGATTCTAATAAAAATTTAAATTAGAAAACAGAAAAAACAAGAGAAAAAAATAGTCAAAGAAAAAAGTTGATAAATAAATCTCTTTTCAAATCGTAGTAATTTTTTTTCAAAGTTCAGAGATTTAATTTGACTAAATAATTTTGAATAAATTTGAGTTGATCAAAAGTTTGTTTCAAATTTTAATAATACAATTTTAAAATTGATTTTCTTTTCTCTCTGGAATGCCAAAATCAATATGGTAGTCAAAATGTTTTAAAATGCTTTCAAAACATAAATCAAGTTCAAGAAAACAAAATAGTCAAACAAAAAGATACAAAAAAAATGAATTATTGCCATCGGTTAAATAATTAATTAAAATAGTTTCAGATTTTATTTTTGAAAACTTCTTTTTTTAACAAAAATATTTTTTTTGGCGTTTATTCTAAACACTCATATTGATCTAGATCATTAGATTCAAAATCAAGTTTTTTCTCCTTAAATGATTTTCGTGACTTAAAATTTAAAAAATAAATAAAATTTTTGCAAATTCGTTATCAAAGTTTAGAAGAAAAAAAATTAGTTTATTAGGTTGTTTTTCCTCTTTTCAGAAATTTCGAAATTATAGAATAGAAACAGATTTTTGGTTGTTTTTGGTTTGTTTGAAATGATTGACAATATTTGATTGAATGAAAAAAAAAGCATCTTCTCAAAGTGTTTATCTTAAATTTTTCAAACATCTATCCGTGTCAATCCAGAGATAAACACTTTATTTAATGACACACGAAATTTCATCATCATACAAGTTGTTTTTTTTCGAAAACTTCATTAATAGAATTTTGAAACAACTTATTTTTTCTTGTTCACCTACGTAAAATAAATCATTTCATGCATAATTTTTCTCTTTAAATGAATTTGTAAAAATAAATTTCTTAGAATTTTAAAGAAAAATGTTTTGCTAGTTTCAATCTATTGAGTTTAGCATCTGATGATTCATTTATGATAATGTAAAATAAATGTCTTTATTCATACTTGGTAATAATTTCAGAATTATTCTGGAACTTGATCCTGAATCAATAGCTTCTACTATTTTAGAGATATTTGAGCTAATTGTTTCATTTTTCAAAAATATTTTAATTTATAATAAGAAATTGACTCGGAATCCAAGTCAAAAACACAATTATTCATTTCAAGAAATTATTTTAAATTAAAAAAGTCAAAACTTCATAATAATAAAAAAATTTAAGTTCTAAAAAAATCAATTTTTTTCTGTGAGGAAAAAGATAAAAATCAAAATACAAAAAAAGAAGAAACCAAGTTTTTAATTAAAACCTCAATTTAAAAAGCAAATGACGAAAATATTTCGTTCAAAAGAAAAAAAATCTAAAAATTGAGAAAACAAAATTTTTGTTTTCAATCTGAAAACTAATTTTCTTTTTATCTTTGAATCAATGTTTAGAAGATATTTTCTTATTTATTTGATTATTAAAAATTTCAAATAAATAAAAGTTTTTGTCGTGATTTTTACTAAATAAAAGAAAAACAAACTAAGATTGTGAATTCTTTTCAATTCAAACCAGCCAAATGAATTAATTAAAAAAAGACAGAATGTATTTTTTTTAAAAAAATCTTTTTAGCATTTTTTATCTAATAAAAAAGCTTTTCTGTTTTATATTATTATTATTATTATTTAAAACTTGATTCAAATTAATTTTTTTTATTTATATTCATTTAAAATTGATTTTAAGTTAGTTTGTGATGAATTTTGAAAAAAAAATGATAAACTAAGAAAATTTTTTAATGCAAAAAACTTTTACAAAACTATGAAAAATTTTTAAAATTTGATTTAACAACAAAAAAACGAGTTTTCAACAATTTTCAAAAGCTGTCCATTTCAAAGAAAATGACAAAGTTGTTTGTCCCTTAGGGCTATCACTATGAGAGTAAAAAAAAAACTATAAAAAAAATTGAAAATAAATGAATGAATGTCAAAAAATGTGACAGATTAAAATCTCAGCATTTTTTTATGATAAAATTTTTAAATTAAATTCTGCATCATTTTTAACAAAAAAAACTATATTTAAATTAAATTTTTTCTTAAAAAAAACTGAAAAATTCATATTAAGATGTTATTTGGAATTGAGTTTTTTCTTCTTACATGCATTTGTTTTATGGAAATAATCTTGATGATTTTTTCCAAATTGATTTTATCAAATTATTTTTTTTCAGCTAAAAACTAGAAAAATTTGGCACTAAATAATCAGAAAAAAACAAAGCACTAGATTTGACTTCATGGCATAGACTCCATTCAAACACAAGCAGAAAAAAATCATATTTGACAATTGAAATTTGATGTTTGTTTTACTTAAACCTAAGTGAATAGTTTTGCGATATTTCAGAAGAAAAGAAAATAAAAACTTTTTACTTCAAAGTTTCAAAAGTCCATTTTTCACTTTTTTTTAATGCACGCCGATCAATAATAATGGTCATTCAGTTAAATTGATTTTTGAAACTATTTTTTTACTAAAGTTTTGAGAATCTTCCAACAAAAATTTTCAAAAATAAATAGAGAAGATTTTTATTTAAATCATCAAGCTTTTTAAACTATTTGTAAAGAAAAAGTTTCTCTAGTAGATTTTTATTCAGAGAAATAAAACTCCTTCAACTAGAGCTTTTAAAATTTATATTAAAAAAATCCTGAAATTTGAATATTAAGTTTAAACCAAAAAGCAATTGACAATCATTGAAATGTTAATGCAAACAAAGTTTTAAGCATTAAAAAAAATTGAATATTAAATTTCTGGATTTTTTTTCAAGAATTATTAAAACTTTTTGGTTTTATCATTTTCATAGAAGATAAGCCTTTTTTTATTACTTTCAAATAGAAAAACGATAGATTATATTTTAGTCCAAGGAACAAAAATTTGTAAAAAAAACTTTGGCTGTAATTTTTCATTAATATTTTAAAAAAAGATTTAAAAAAAAAAAATTTTTTTTGAAATTATTTCCGTGCTAGTTAAATTTTTTTTTTGAAAAATTTTCAGATCTCTGTTAATTTAAATCAAAAAACTTAAAGTTTAACCTTAACACTAAACTGTCTCAATATTTCAAAAAGAAAACTGAATCAAGTTTGAGTAAAATAAAATGAATTATATCAAATTTTAAATGAAATTGTTGAGATAAATTTATTTTGAAGACAAAAAAAAAACTAGAAATCTGAAATATTCTGCTGAATCAGGCTGAAAAAAATCACTTTGAATTTAGAAAAAAAAATTAAAATTTTATAATATACTTAAAAATGAGAGCAGCAGATTCAGTTAATTTCTAACTTGATGTTAAAAAACAAAAATAAAGTAAAAATATAAATTGTGCGAAAATTGAATCCAAACTTGCGATTGAACTTGAATTTAACTGCTACTTGTTGGTAGTAAAAATAATTTTAAAAAAAAACTTGAGTACTTTTAAATTCAATGCTGAGTAGCAAAAACTCTTATGAAACTATCATTAAATATGAATGAAACTTCATTAAATTGATACTTTGTCGATGAGGTAAGAATCAATTTATTAGATGAATAAAAGGCAACAAAAAAAAAATTTTGCAATCAAATAGATTCATTTATTTTTTCTGAGAGTTTTAATTGAATTTTGGTATTTTTCTAATCTAAAATAAAATCAACTATATAATTAGAATATCATCAAAAGAATTTCATTTTCCAAAACCATCGTCAATGCTTATGTCATTCTGAATGATAACAAAGAAAAGAGAAAACAATTTCTAAAGTCATCAGTTCAACAGCTTTGCCTTGGTTCAAAAATAAACAATGATACCAATGATGTTATTTCTGTTTTTCATTGTTATTTAAAACTCTTTTGTTCGTTATTATATGAAAACAAAAATTTTTTTATCATTTGATTTGAACCATAATTCTCTCATCTAAACGAAATGCTAGTTCATCATCATCATTTCACAATCAAACAATGATTAGGATGATAGTTTTCTCATAATCAGATTTAACGCTTCAATGAACATTTTCAAAAAATAAAATTCATAGAGATTCGATAAAGCCGAATGATAAAAACAAAACAACACAGATAATCAAGTTTGAAAATAGATTTCAATAGAAAAAAAAAACAAAAAACCGAAATTTCGTTTAGAAATTGAGCATTCTTCTGAATAGAAGAATTTTTTTTTCAATTTGAATTCTATGAGCACCAGGTAGAAACTTCAAACCGAATAAACTTTCTATGATAATAGAATTCTCGTAAACTTTCTTAAACATTACAAAACTAATTTTTGATTCCTAAAAAAACAGTTAAAAGAACAAGTCCATATGTTTCCATGAAAAAAACTTATTTTTATCGAATCAATAACACTAACCGTTACTTAATTATAAAAAATATTCTTTTTGAAAAAAAAACTTTAAAACTTTTTTATAAAGAACAAATTTTTTTGAACTAGTAAACTATTAAATTAATTTTTTTTTCAGCAATTTCAAACAATAATAAAAAAATAAAATGAATTAATGTTTTTTTTCGAAGAAAAAACTGAATTTATGCTTTCGGATGTTGATGACACGTATTGTTAGAATTTTTTTTTTATGTGTTTAACATGAAACAAAAAATGAAACGCAAATGCACAAACCATTATTGATAAAGATCCCGAGTCTGTAAAATGTATGTTTATGGGTTTTTTGTTGTTTTGTTTTCAAACAATTCAACGTGCCATCACTGCAATAACAAACAAACAAACATAAACTGCAAACTATTAACAAATGATTATGATTATGATGATGATAATATCGGTCATTAGGTAAATCGAGCAAACAGCAATATATCGTTTTGGAATCGACAATTATGTTTTAAATCTTCAATGTTTGTGCTTTCTTTTTATTTTAAATACAATTGATCTTTATGATTCGAGAATATAATGCATGATTACACACTTTTGCTTGCCTGTTTCTTTACTGATACTTAAAATTCTCCAAGTATTGTTATTATTTGGTTTAGTGGTAATTTTTTTTTCTTTTGAAACATCTTTGAACACCGTTTATGTTAACAAAACAAATGTTTTTTTTTGTTTCCTAAGCATAATCAAACAATATAAAAAAAAACTTCAAGTTGTTCCTGTTTTTGAGTTGAAGTTATATTCAAATTGAAAGTACTGAAACAGGTATACAAAGTTGGAAGTTAAACTGTGAAGTTTTCAAAAGAAAAAATTGATTTTAGTGTTGATTAGATGAATTTTCAAAGCTCTAAAAAAAATATTTCTGTTTTTTATGATTAATTTTCTGTTTTTTTTTTTGTATCAAGTTTTGAAAAACTGCTTTTTTCATTAGATCTCTTAGAATGCTTAAAAGAAAAATTTTTGTTTTTAAAATTTTTTTATTATTGTTTCTTTTTTTTAAATTCTTTTTATGTCTTAAATCTGATTATCAATGTGGAATATTTGTTGATTTGCTAATTGAAATGAAAGCCATTTGTTTGTGTTGTGTTTGTAGTGTGCTAAAAAAAATAACGATACTCGAAATTTATGAAAACAGAGAAAAACCAAAAATAAAAGACAAAGCAAAGCGACGGATGCTTTTAAGATAACCAAAAGAGAATGATACAACAAACAAAAAACCAAAACTAATCGACCAATGTGTCATCAAGTATGGCACACCTCTCTCGATTCTCGGGATACTTAAAAAAAAATTTCAACAAAACTTTTGAAAGAACACTTGCTAGTTTTGCTCATTGCTAGTTTATTCTTGTGATAATAAGAAGAAGCAAGAGCCAATACGAAAAAAAAAGAACAGCGGATAACATCAGTTGTTCATCAACAAGTTCAAGTGCCATTTTTTTTGTGCAAGATAAGATAAAAAGATAAATATAAAAAAAAAGTGGCTAAGTGGTGTTGGTGAGCGACACATCAATAAGTTGCTTGTTTGATATTCTCCTTAACTTTTTTTTGCATCACCAGCGACAGCTAATTAACTCGATTGGCTTTTTTTAAACGAATATAAATCGTTTTAAATGGAATTTAAATTTTATTTTCTCTTTCATCATCATCATCATCATCATTTTTTTTCTGATGACAACGACCGGGCAGACAACAATATTCACCCTGCAGGAATAAGTGAACTTCTAGAAGCTTTTTTTCTTTTATCTTAAAAATCATTTTTTTTCTTTATTTAGTCTTCGGGTTACTTTATCAATGAAACCACTGAAATGAAACAAATGCTAATAGGAACCATTTTAAAACTTGTTCAAAAATAAATGTGAATGATAATGATGTGCTCTTCTTACTTTGATATTAAAGTATAGAAAATAAATAGAAGAGAAAAAACTACAATTTGTTTCGATGAAAAATTGCTGTGGCGGTATTGTGTGTGTGTGTGATATTTAAATGGAAACCAAAACTAGAAAAAAAACAAACAAAAATCAAGATTATCATAGCATCAGATAGATAGAGGGAAAAAAACGAAGAACAACAATTGTCACTTTAGAACTTCACAACGCTTATTTGAATCAGTTTAGTGAAAAGGCCATTATTGATTTAGGTAACTTTTTTTTCCTATACGTTTAATATTTTCAACAACAAACAAAAATAATTGAATAGTTTTTTTCCGTAAAATTAATCTAATGAGAAGATAATTAATAAGTAAAAAAAAAATTGTAAACATTTTTTTTCTCGAAAGTTTTAGTTTGTATTTGAAGCTTGATGATTGCTAGCTTTTTGAAAATTATTTTTCAAAACAAAACGATGTTTTTCAGTTTTATAGTAAACTGAATTTAAAATAGAAAGTTTTATTTAAAAAAAAACTGAAACTTTCTATTTTTTTTTCTTTTGTTTCTTTAGAAATTCAAAACTTTTGTTGGTCAAACATTACATGTGATCGAACAAACAAACAAAAAAACTTCAGTTTTTATATTTATTTATATAAATGATTTATCATTCATGTTTGAATAGAAGCAGTATATTAAAAATTGTAATAAGTCAGAATTAGAATTTTTCAGTAGAATGAAAGAACCATAAACCTCGATTTGTGATTGACAGAAATGATGATGATTGAATTGACCTGATTGAAAATTTTCAATTTTTTTATATTAAATTTTCTTTGGTCAAGTTTTAAGATAAATTTTTTTCTACCTTAAGCCATATGAAAACAAACTAATTTTATAAAAAAGAATGTTTTTACAATAAAATTAATTATTTTAATGAGAAAAATAAAATTATTTTTGTTCTACTGATCCAAAAACGAAACAACTTCAACATCTTTTATCGTATGATTGATGAATGTTTTGAGTAGAGAAAGTTTGACGGATAATTAATGCCTACCAATAACCAAATGCGATCATCCTCATTGGCAATGTAGAACAAAGCAAATTACCATTGTCATTGTTTAGTTACATTAAAACTGAAAAAAACTCAAGTTAGAGCGAAAGAATTATTTTAATTTACGATTAGTTTTGAACAATCATGATAATTAGTTAACTCTTGGGAAACACAAAAATCTGGTTGTATGCATTGAAAAAAAAATTTCGCTATATGAATAACTTCTTATATTGATTGCACAAAACCAGAATTTTTTTTATGCACTTTGGATTTGTAATAAAAAAAAAACAGAACCTTTTAGTTTTCAAATTAGATTTTATCATATTCATTAACGATGAGATTCAGAATTTGAAAAGTTTTTTTTTTTAAATATTTAATAATTCTGGAATTTAAACAAACTTTCTTTTTATTTTTTTCGAAGAAAAAATACAGAAAATGCTTTTTTTTCTTAAAGCTTGCGCCATCTACCAAATGTATTGGTAGACTCAAATTTTTAAACAAAAGTTTATTTATTAGTTAATTCAGTTCAATGATTTCATTAAACTGAATAATTTTTTACATATTTAAGTAGTTCAGTGATAAGTTTTCAATTTTATTTTTTCCAAGAAACGGGCTTGAGAACAATTTTTAAAAATTATCAGAAAATTTAATAAAAGATTAAACTTTATTGAAATTTCAAAGTATTCAAATGAACAAAATGATAATTATTTTTTTAGGTATAAATTTTTTGGAAATAAAAAGTCATATTTGTAAAAACATTATTGAAATAATGAAACTTTAATACTGATGATAAAAGAAAATACTGTTGAGCAATGTGAAAAAAGAATTGAACACAATTTAAATGATTAGTTAAATAGTGATCTTGGAAAATAAAAATAAATCTAAAACAAATAATGAAATTGAGAGTATTTTTTAAATTTGTTACATTTTTTTTGTGAGAAATACCTCAAGTTGATATTATTAAATTATTAAAACTAACGTAAGTAATCAAGTAATAAGTAGACCGCTTCAAAAATTGGTGGTAAAATTAGAAATACAAATTGAATTAAAAAATAAATAATTTTTTTTCAAACTTATCGTTGAATTTTCTCTACCGCATCAAAATTGTCACGATGAAACAGAATGTGACGATAGCTGACTAGATTACGATCGAAAACCTTCTTTTTCGAGTTGAAATTGGTTGTTTTACGAAACCCATACAATGGATTTGTCGTAGGAATGAAGTGAAATTTTTAGAACGAGTGATTTTGGTTAAGAAAGGAGTCAACTTTTTAATGTTGATCTGAATTTCTGACCCATCAGCGGACCAATTGATAGCATCAAACTGGTCCGAAGTAGCCAGATGCCAAAGTTTAATTGGAAAAATTTCGTACGAATAGGTTTTCAACAATTTGTCTATCGCATGAAAGTTAGGGCTTTTCGAACAAAATTCAAGCTTTTGTTTTTTCTTCTTTAAAAACTTGATTTTTCTATCAAATTTTTTACTTACTTTCATCATTGAACTCATAACCCTTTTATTTTCATAATTGTTTTTCTCAAACGTTTGATAGTCCGCTAATTGATTGTTCTGAGTTGTTTCAACAGATTTTAATTCAACAAAATTATCGAAATTTTGTGGTAGAAATTCATCATCATCTTCAACATTCATTGGTTGGTTCATTTCGTTTTCATTTTCATCGTTGAATGAAATGCTCAAAAGAAGTTTCTTATCTCGTCGAATTCGATTCAAGCAACTTTGTTGTTCCAAATTTGCTGGCTCGTTTAGGTAGGCCGAATGACGCGTTTTACTTTGCCATAATGATGATGACGTGCAACTTTCATTGATGCTTAAAAAAGGATCGCAACTAAATTCCAGCAATTTATTTTCAACATTAAGCGGATTAAAGTTTTCGAAATCTGCGTACCAATCTTCCTCGATCTCTGGCACAGTATTCCTATGAAAAATCTGATAGAAAAAAGAATTTTCAAAGTTCCATTAAAATCAAGAGTTTGAGGAAAAACAAATTTGATAACATACAAAATCGTTTGCATTGTTATTCTCTGCAATCGAATTCGATATATCAGCCAAAATGTTTGGATTCTCCAATTTATAAATGGAATTTTTGGTGTTGAATGACCAATGATATTGGTTCATCATTTTCGAGAAGAAATAATTTTTGAAAATTACTGGTTGGAACTGGTTTTGTCAAAAGAAATAGCACTTGCTAACTGACAAATCAGACTAACACCATAGATGAAAACGAGATGATGATGAGATGTTTTGATTTAGAAATCACTTTCTCCACCAGTTTTCGAACAACAAGGAACATCTCCGACACATTTAATATGTCAATCTCAGACAGCTTGCCGCCACCACTTCTCTATCCCCCAAAATTTTAAATAGCAAAATTTATTGGAAAAAAAAATATCAAATACGAAAGCTACAATGTAACAACAATGTCCAACATACAGAGTGTGATTTTTTTTCAACCAATCGTGTGGCCCCCCCCCGTTTTCAAGGACAAGACAAACGTATACAGAACGTAATAATAGAACTTCGCTACATTGTAGCGTTTTGATGGTTTCGAATTTTTTTGTTCTTTTCAATGAAGGAAAAGCAAACAAGTGGCCTCTTCGCGATCATTTTAAAAGAATGAACATGAAAAAAGTGTTCTAAAAGTTCGTAGGTTGTGCTGGTTTGATGAACTGTAAAGAATAATAATTTTTAAATCTTGAATTAGCTTATATTTCTCACTGCTGCTACTGTTCACATGCAACAAATTTCAGAAGCTTTTTCGTTTTTTTTTTTCTCCAAAACTTCGCCAGTATTGAGCAATACCGATCTGACTGTAATGGACTGGGTGGATCTAATAAGTGAAGCCGAAGTGCCAAGTTCACACGTTCATGCTACCACTACGTCACCCAGTGGCTTCCAAACTTTGTTTTTATTACGGCTCCCTTAAACATATATGGTACTAATATTTAGACTAATTTAAGTCTGCGCCTCTTTGGTGTGTCTCAAAGTTTGGAAAACGCTGACGGAACTCGTGAACAAAATCTTTTTGTAGTAGAGTTTCCGAAGTTACGTACGAAACATAATCGATTGACAAGAGCAGAACAAAAAAGTGATTTTAATAGAACGGATGGCTTAATTTTAATCGAATGCTATCTTCATTTGTACAATGGATGTCATGAACCAGCATAAACTTAAAAATAGTTCAATGACAAGTTCTACATTGCATGAAATCATGATATCTCTAAAAAGTAAATTCGAAAGCCGAATAGAAAATCAATTTTTCAGCCACAAAGTCAATGCAAGTTTTTGGCTGAAGCAACTAAAACTTATGCCAAAAACATTGAATATTTGCAAAAGTTTTTTGACTTTAAAAAAGCCCATTCAAGCATTTTTCAGTCATATTTTTCAATCTTATAAGATGAAAACTTGAATATCAAAATTTTTTTGAGGCTTCGAAGAACACAAGTCTCTTACTTGACGCCGATAAACTTGATGTTTGTCTGTTGCGGAAAATTCTTTCTTCAATCGGATTTTTAGATTTGCCAAGAAATGGGTATGTATCTATAGGAATTGCTGTAAAAAGCTGTTTTATAAAATTTTTTGATCTTACAGGTGAAAGTTTTTGCATCACTGTCACCGAACTGCCAAATCATTTAATTTTTCAGTCATCATTTTTGGGTCAGACTCAGTCTTGAGATTGCAACCATGAAAACACGTTTTTCTTTGGAGATTTAAAAATTTATTTACTCAAATTAGGGAAAATATTTTTATTTGTCCAAGGTGTTTTTTTGTTATTCGTAAGTGAAAAAAAATTTATTTTTCGAAACTTTATGAAATTCAATTCGTTTGACCAGTTTTTCTCGATAAAATTTAGATTGTTTATATCGCATTGTTAAATAAAATCGACGTATTCGTTTCAATGTGAACGTATTAGAAAAACCTCGTTTAGTTTTGGAGAACAATTCTTGATAGGATTTGCTACTAAATGGAAGAGCTTCAATAGTGTATGAATCTTTTTTCAAATTGAATTCAATTTGATTTTGAAAATTGATTTTCAATTTGGAATTTGTTAAGCTGGCAGAAGAAAAAAAATTATATCTCAGTTTTATTCAATTAGTTTTATACCATTCGTACTGTTGTTTCATCAAAGTTACGAATTCTCCTATTCGAGCGTCATTCACTCCGATATGTACAAAGTTTTCAATATCGCGCTTGAAATGTAAGTTTTTGAAATAGTAGACACTTTCTTTAATCATAGTAAACGCAAAAACTAAATCATTGGATGGTTTTTCATATTTTTTACGATGTAAAACTAACAATTGATCTCGCCAAGTGGTCATGTTAATAGACTGAATGTCTTCGATTTGAATCCATTTTCGATAAGTCATATTGTCAATGTTCACTTTGAATAATTTTGTTGTAGTCATTACTAATCCATAAATTTTATCCAAATTGAGCGAATTTGTTTTAACGATGTATGAAGAAAACACAATATTTTCAAATTCATCTGGATTTTGGGCAAATAAATTTTGAAATAATTCAAACTGAGAAGTTTCTGCTTTGAGAATTAAATAATTGCCCAACCAATGCCGGTGTAATTGCCCCCATTCTTGTTTATTCTGTTTCGTTCCATTTTTATCAACAAATATTTTTTCAGCTTCAATGAAAAGTAGTTTTTGATTCCAATATTCATATGGGAACATCAAAATTATCAACCAATTACTCAAGTAGAAAATCAATCGTGGCAACAAATTGCAATATAAATCATTGAATTGGAGCAGAATAGAATCTTGAAAAATACGTTCAAACAAATCAAAAGAAATAGAACGATAGTGTTCCAAAAATTTTGTTGAAATATTGTTCAAACCATTGAATTTTTTAATGTGATCATCAAAAATATTCAAAAAGCTTTCAATAGTTTGGCAAATTTCTTGTTTACAAAATTCATTGAAAATCATTTGTGATAATTTTTTTCGTTGAAAGTTTTTCTTAGCCAAATATGAATGACAATACTATTAAAATAGAAAACGGTCAAAGTATTTTTGACTACAAGGTTAGTAGTTTTTTTTTTCAATTACCATTTGAATTTTTAGAATTGTTTTTTCTAGGATTTCAACTCTTTTTGTTTCTAGTGATTTTATCAAAAGAGAATCTCTTAAAAAAATGACGGTTTTTCCAAATGCAAACTTTTTCGGGTAGTTTTCATCAAAATCTTTTGGTTCAATTAACGGCATGGTTTCTAGAATTTTACGACAGATTGGTTTATATAATGTTCGACGATCACTATCATCTAAACAAATTATTAATTCTTTTTTTTCTTCAAGAAACATTTTATAGCGCTTGTAAAAATTTTCATACGGCATCCATTTGAAAAATCCCGTTTTTCGAATTTGAGCGTTTTCTACCAAACCTAAATATTGAATTTGATGTTTGACTTTGTCGTCATTGAAACGTTCTTTAAAATTCAGCTCATCATTTGGTTTTATGCAACGAATAAAAAATTGCTGTTGATTAGACAGATTATTTATCAAATCAATCATTGATTTTCGAAATTTGAAACTGGTGGTCGTGGGAAACTTTTTGGGTGAGAATTCTGTTTCTTCTAAAATATCTTGTTTTTGCATCAATGCTAAAAAAAATTGAAGATTATTTGACTTCTATGACAAAGAAATTTTTCTTACTTTGAATTGTAAGATTAGAACTAGTACTCAAAAGTTCTTTATAATCGTGGAACAATTGATCGGTGTTTTTTTCCAAAAATCCACTAGTTGAATAATGTACATCGCCAGCAAAATGTTGAATAATAAAATCAGTGTTGACTTTTAAATGTTTTAAATTTGGATACAAAAAACGGCTTTGAAAATATTTATTGCCTTCAAACTGTTTATTGAAAGCTTGTAACAATATTTCATCATTGTACTGTATTCTAGATGTGCAAGCTTCATCCAAAAGTGCAAACATTCCATAATGTTTTTGATCCATCAAATTACAAATTGGAAAGTTGTCATCAAAACTTATCATTTCCCAATCAATATCCTCTTGTTTGTAAAAACGTTGTTCTTTTTTCATGATTACATCAATAAATAATTGATGTAATTTTTCATTACAATAGTTGATCAAAAATTGTTCAAAACTGTTCGGCCTATTCAATAAGAGCTCAAAGCCGTATATATCCAATATACCGATAGTACTAATATCAAATTCTTCGTTTTCATCTGAATTCTCGTTTTTCAATTTATCACATTGTAAAAAAACATTTATCTTGAAAATAATATAATTGAACAAGTGGTTATAGATTGCTTTGGCAAATGCATCTCGTCCAGACGATGCTTGGGTGTTATCATATGGTTTTATCGTTTTCTCTTGATATTTTATGAAAATGGAACGGCTGCACAAAGTTTTCATAGCTAAATTTTTATCAATCGAAATTGAACGGCAAAAATTATTTAAATGTTCTTGGCTATCACTTTTGAAACATTTTTCATAATTCAAGTTTTCCTGGCCATCATTTATTTGAAAATCAATATTTCCTAAGTGGAGAATGGCTGCCAAAACTTTATAAATAGATTTGATTTCCAATAAAGAGAATCCTACAATTCGCATTGATTCGAGAACTTTTTCAAATTCACATAAATCTTTCTCAGCAGAAATCAAGGAACTATCCAGATCATTTTTCAAATAACGAAAGTTTTGAGCCGACAAATTTAATTCTGCAAAAAAACTTTTATATTTTTCAGATTTAAACGCTGCCAACATTTGATAAAAAACGTGAAAGTTTCGTTCACCATCCATTTGTTCTATGACTCGACACTAGATTTTCGAATTTTTAAACTCACTCTCAACTCAAAACTTTCAAACCTTTTCAAGAAGATAGTTCTGAACTGTTCCATATGAATAACTTCGATCTGGATCAAAATTTACATTAGATTCAAAACATTTGGCATTGAAACGTCGAGCAAACGAAATTTCTGTGTATTTTCCAAATCGACTTGAATTTAAATTTCTCAGTGTTTGGGCATTACCAAATGCTTCCATAATGCAATTCGATTGAAGTAATATGTTTTCAACACTAAGAATATAATTAGGTAATGTTATATTTTGAAAATTGAAAATAATTTACTTGAACATTTTTTTCCTCAACAGATATTCGTCTTTTTTTATCAAATGAGTTGTGTAAAGAAGCAGAAATTTTGAAGCTTCAGTTTTTCCGCTTCCACTTTCCCTGAATTTAGGATAATAGTAATAGTATATAAGTAATGGTAATAAATTAAAGAGTTACCTGTTATAATAATGCAACTGTTATTGTTCTGTTCTATGGTTTGCCTATATGCCAAATCGGCAATAGCGAAAATGTGAGGTGGCATATCATCAGTCGATTTGTTGAAATAACTTTCCATTTGTTCTGGTTTAAACACCAATGTTTCTGGTTGATTTGGATTCACCGAAACGCAAACTTCTCCAATGTACGTATAATAAATTTCATTTTCATAACTAAAAAAAATTTTCTGAATTAAGAAAATTGGAAATTGCCCAAACTCACCGTAATTTAAGATTCTTCAACAAACTTTCTACCGAAATAGTTTTCATGTGTAAAACATTATCATAACCTATTGTCGAATGATGGTAGCCATAACTATTGGCCATTTTAATTGGTAATTTGCTAGTGTTCAATCAATTAAATCGTTTTTAATTTTTCAAGCCAAAGACCTTTATATTTCAAACAAAAAGAACTTTTTTTCTAGAAAAATTCTAAGAAAAAAAAGAATTCGAATTGAATGACAAGAATCAGAAACATAAAAAAAATTTATTTTAAACAAAATTTTTCAACATTCTGAATTGAAGAACAGTAAGATAAATTAAATTAAAAAAACATTGGTTGCACAAAAAAAAAAATTGAAAATAAAATAAAATTTCAAAGTTTGTTACATCTAATCATCTGAAAAAAATAATCCCGCACAACAATTTAAAAATACATTGCTTGCATCTAAATTGAGAATCGAAATTGATATAAAATTTCTCTTTTCTTTCGAAGATCATAAATAAATGCTTTCAAAATATCAACAGTTTTTTTTCAGAAAAAAAATAGCACAAACAAAATTTCAAAGTTTTTCATAGTAAAAGTTCAACATTTGGAATTTTTTGTTACAAAGGAAAAAACAACAAATCAACATAAAACTTGTTTCAATCAGAAAAAGATTCAACAAATATGTCAAATACAGTTAAACAAAAATTACAAAAATCATTACAGTTTGATTTGATTTTAAACTTATTTTCTTATTTATTGTATTTTTTTTCCGTTCAACGTAACATTTAAAAATATTTATTTGAAATTTTTTAAACTGGGGTTTTGTTTGAGCATGAAAATGAAATTCTAGAACTTTTCATGATTCTATTTAGAAACATGACATTTTTTTAAGTTTAAATATCAATAAATGCATTAAAAAATTTATTTTTTTATTTAAAAAAAAAAAAATTAATTTCAAGACAGACTAGTGTGGGCGTTGTTTTTATTTGAGAAAACAAAAACTATTATGACAATGAATCAAAGGAATGAAACCCAAAACTTTTGGATACGAAACTTGACTAATTTCTTTGTCTTGCAACAAATACAAAATATTTAAATCAAGTTTCAAATAAGTGTGTTGTTTGTGATGAAAAGAATTTTTTTTTTCAATTTTTTAACAAACAAAATGAAAGTCTTTGGAAGAAGTTTGTTTTGTTTTGTTTTTTTTTTATATTCACAATTTTAACGACAATATGCAAGAATGTAACATTCATAACAGAGCTTGAAGAATATGAATAGAGAATGATTGTCAACCACCAAAATGGTTAAATGCTGTGATGTATCACTGATGAACTCACACACACACACACACTTTTGAATGAAATTTTCCTCATAAAGCTTTCTCATATAGTTTTTTCTTTGAAGTAGATTCTTAATGATTTGGATATGAACTTCATATGTTTGCTTGTTTTTTTTGTTGGGGTTTATTTTGGTTAATTTAACCCTGTCTATCTGTCTGTATCCGTGTCTGGCACAATAAAACAGAACATAAAAAGCCAAAAAAAAATCAGAATTTATGTTGACAACAGCAATAAAACAAAAACAAACAAAAATTGGCAAATTGAATTCTTCAGAGAAAAAAAATTGATGCCAAAACAATGAGAAGAACATTTAATTCATTGAAAAAAGCGGTATGTGTATTGCTAAATATTTGTACGGAACTTTAATTTTAAAGTAGCGTTGTTCTTAGTTTTGATGTCGAGATTCAGTTTTGCTGGCTTTGATTTTCCTTTAATCTCGAATGAATAACAATAAAAAATTATAATAAGAATATTGAAAAAAAATAGCAAGATAAACTCAAAGCATATGGAAAAACTAAACTTCTGACATCGAATGACAGAATATTCACATTGATTATTTTTTTTCAATCATTATTCATCTCAAACTTGCCATGTTGTTTGATCGGCTATCAATGTTGAGTTATCTCTATTGGTTAAAAGTTCATCAAAATCTGTCAAATCAATATCATTCAGCGTATCAATATTTTCAATATTTGTCAATGAAATGATTGCCGGATCGAAATTAAAATCTACAATACTCAAATTATTATTATTATTATTGTTGTTGGCCAAATTCAAGTTGTTCCGATTCAAAGTCATCAAACCATTTTGATTGAACTCTGTTTAAAAAATGAAATTATTAATTGAAATATTTCAAGAAATAAAAAAAAAACTACCATTGAAATTGTTCGAATCATTATTACTTAAAACATAACTGTTTAATGTAGTATTATGGTTTTGATGATTTGTATTCGAAACAAATCGAGAATCTTGATTTTCGCTACCAATATGAGGAACTTGTTGATTTGTTAGAAAAACATCCTGAATTCTGGATTGTTGTTGTTGATGTTGGCATTGCTGTGGTGGCGGCTGCTGCTGTTGTTGTTGAACATAATTGCTTTTCATTTGAGGACTTTGAAAATTTCTTCCTGCCGTTGGCGATATTTTTTCCGTTCCATTTCCAATTCTCGAAGATTTTGACTCAACACAATTTGATTCATTTGTTGAGGCTCACTGTTATTGGTGTTTAGGTTGAGATTATTATCTCGGTTCGAAGATGTGTTCATGTTTTCCATTGCAGAAACCAGATCTAATGGAATATTGTTGCCAATGTTATTGGTGTTGAAATTAATTTGAAAAAATGGTGGTGGTATCAATCCAGAGTTTTGTTGCTTTTGTTGAACTAGTTTCAACTGAATTTCTTTCGCAATATTTGGATGATACCATGAGGTAGAACGATCATTGAAATTTATGAAATAAATGTCACCATTGGAGGTCGAGGCTCTATCCCAGCCTTCAGGTAACGGATGATTTATGAAGTCTATGGATGGCACATGCTGGTTATTGCTATTTATCACTTGTTGAATGTTTGGCTGAGAAGAGTATCCAATAACTTGTTGCTGATGTTGATAGTGTTGATTGGTTTGTTGATTATGCTGATGTTGTTGTTGCTGGTGAGACACTATTGGATTTGACTGTGACAGTTGACCTGAAGCGCTGAACGAAATAATTTTGCGTGGATCATCCCAAGTGGTGATTTTCTGTAAATGATTGAGAAAGTAGCGTTCACCTTGTTCTGTGAATCCTACTTCCCAACCATCTGGCAATGGAATTTGGTTGATATCATCGCTGTGTTGACGATTATGATAGTTTTGAAAATGAAATTTGGTTTTAGTTTGATTTGCCAAAGGAATTTGACTTTTTTGTTGATGATTGCTGACAGGCAAACCAGTTGAGGAAAACTTTTGTTGAGGCAACGTTGCAGGTAGAGAATGAGCTTTTAAATGAATGATTGGAGAGAAACTAGAATTGGGCCGATGATTTTTCATTAAATTTACTTGATTATTGACTAAATTTGGCATCGTGATCAAGGGTGAAGATGATAATGGCGAACCGGCATTAGGTCCTAGAGGAGTCGGTGGTTTGCTGTTGCTAGTAGAAGGCACTTGTTTTGGACTCAGTGTCGAACTGGCATCCAAAGATGATTCACGTGAATGAGACGTCGACGATGTTGCAGATGGTGGATGGAAAAACGATTCTGGCATATTTTTGTCTCGCCACGAGCTACTATTCCGATTACTATCGAGACTCTTTCTAAACAACTCTTCCAAATGATTATCCGGATTGGAGGTAACATAAACTACGTGATCCGTTTGTTGTTGTATGTTTGCCATGATGATACTTGTTCTGTTGGCTTTTATTATTTTACAGAACAATTATAATATTTAATATTTGAAGAAAGAAAAAAAACGTAAATTTCCCAAAATCAACAAATCACAAACAAACAATCAAAAATTTCGTAGAACTGTTTCAAAGTTTAACAAAAATTTTATGTAAGACGTTCCAATAGAAAAAAAATTTGGCCAAGCTAAGAATCATTTACGGCCTGACCATAGATAGCACATAAATTGTCTCAACGATCGCTGAACTGAATTGTCTGCTTGTTTTATTGTACATTGTTTAAAAATGCTTTAGGAAAGGTCTTGATTCTGGTGCTGCTACTGTTGTCATCTAAACAAAACAAAACAAAAAAAAAAGCACATCAAATATCAAGCAAACAGAATTAAAAAATGAATTTCTATCTCTTTTAAAAAATTAATTGATTAATTAATAAGATTTAATGAAAGGATTGTGTCTTCTTTGAGTGTCTTTTCTACGTGTGTGTTACAGAAAGAGAAGATTTTCTAAAATTTTGAAATTAGTACAAACCAACGACAACTAATTTTATTTTATTTTTTAAATAAAAATTTTGATGAGTCAACCAGATCAAAGATAAGAGATAGGATACTGTTTTTGGTATTAAAAAAATAAAATTAACTGTTCTCAAAAACTATAACGTTCAACTTAATAGTGGATTAAGTTTTTTTTTCCCCTTCTCCTTTCACATCTCAAACAAATTGATAATAAAGACTAATAAAGAGTCGAAGGAAGAAGAAACATTTCTAATCGATTTCAAGGTTGGACAATTAAATTTTTTTTAGCTATAATATTATGGTGGTAGTGTTGAAAGTGATGCGATGTTTATCTCATTTCCATTGGCTCTATCTCTCACTTACTCTTTGGGTTTTTTTTTTGTTCAAAAAACAA
Source organism: Octodonta nipae (assembly GCA_034190945.1). Lineage (NCBI taxonomy): Eukaryota > Metazoa > Arthropoda > Insecta > Coleoptera > Chrysomelidae > Octodonta > Octodonta nipae. The sequence goes on along the minus strand of JAVLUE010000062.1, from coordinate 19,752 downwards.
AAAATTATAATTTAAAATACTCAGGTTGGTGTTTGAAATTTTAATTCAGAAACAGTGAATGGCAAAAAAAAAACTATCTATCAATTTGATTGATTGGAAAATGTCGATCGAAATGTTAGCTAGTAGAATTTGATAGTAATTAATAACAACAGCTGCATATATAAATGATTAGATGGTGTTTTGGAAGGTGGCACTAACACACACACACCTTGATCAACAAACAATCCAAAGATCATATCAAATTTTTGTAATTGGCTCATGTGGTGTGTATTCTCATATGTATTAACAGTTTTTTTTTTGATGAATTTTCTCTTGAATTTGTCTAAGAACTTGGCTTATGATATATTTGCTGTTGTTTTGTTATGATTATCATCTTCATTGTCTTTTGAAAAATGAATATTTCAAAAAAAAAAAAAAAAAATTATAATAAAATACAAAAAAAACTATTACATCATTTTAGGGATATAATTGAATCTAGATCGTTTATGATCGTACAAATTCAATAGCTTATTCAATTTGTTTGAAATGGAAACAACATCCAATAGCTATTAAAGCTAGTTGACCATTATTATTAGATTTGTATGATGATGATGATTTTGATTTTGAACAATCCATTCAATCCACCTCTATTTAGTAGTAATGTAATGTTAATGACTATAAATTATCATCATTTCGAAGAGATTAAAAATTATTATTATAAATAAATATTTTAGTGTTGTTAATAGTTATGGATTGAAAATTCGAATTTCGAGAACAGTATATAATTATAAGCGGAGTGTTAAAAAAAAAAATTAAATAACAATAATAGAAATTATTTAATAAAAACTTTGTAATTTTGGTATTGCTGAGGGAAGCTTGAAAAAAAAATTTATTTTAGTAAACAAAATTCGATCTTTCTCAAATTATGTTTTTCTCCCTTCGTAGATAGTCGAAGGAAAAACTTGAAAAATATTTATAAATTCTTATAAATCACAATTTTTTTTTTTCAAAAAAAGCGGTTCTCGATTTCTGTCTCTAACAAATTATAGATTTATAAATGAATAAGATTTTGTTTGTTTTATGTTTTTCGCACCTGATAAATTAATTTCTCAACACCAATTGATGATTGAAACTATGGAGATGTAAGTAGAAAAAAAAATACTTGTTTTTCAAAAACTTGATATCACAATAGACAGAGAAAAAAACAAAAAACAAATTTAAAATCAAAACCCTGATGAAATCAGAATTTTCTAAAATATTTTTCAGGTGAATTCAAAAAAAAAAATTTTTTTTTGCTGAACTTTTCTCTTTTTACACAACCAAAAATTAATGGAAATTTTCATTATTTTAGAATTTTTATTTTTATTTTTTCTTGCAGAAATTTTTGAATTACTGTCTTCTCATTCAAACACCGATAATGAAAAGATGATTGAAAATAAATCGGACAAAAAATCGAATAGTTTTTTTTTTTTCAAATGATTTTTGCTGTTGTTGTTGGTGGTGGTGGTGATCAGCATTAAGTGGAGGTTTGTGTGTTTTTTGTTTTTTTTTTAATTGGCCAAATGGCGGCATTATCATTATGAAAACCAATCCAAGACACACAAAGAAAACTTTCCAATAATGTTAATCAACGAAAAAAACAACAACTAAAAAAATTGCTCAACTTCTTTTTTTTGGAGCAATATTTAAAACACAAGAAAGAAAGATAGAACAAACAAACAGTAACAAAAAAAAAAAAAAAACAACATGCATAAACAACACACAACAATTTTCATGGAACAAAACGAACAAACGATGAATTAATGAACACAACAAATGATCAATTAATTATTGTTAGAGAAAAAAAACGACAACGACTAAACAACGATTAAACTACGACGACCAACAAAACACAATGATGGTTAGATGATCAAATAATGATAATAATAAAAAAATTTCCAACAACAACCAGCGATGATCAACAATCAGAAGAAAAAATAAAATAAAAATAAAATTTCAATGATCGATACCCAGTATCTTTCATATATTTCATATCACCAATCTAAACCAACAATCACCCCAAAACAAGTAAACCAAACAACCAATCAATTCCATACAAACGATAACCAATCTTGAAGGATTGTAGAATGATGATCACATCCTATGTGTTCTAGTGTGTTGTTATCAATGTGTTGAAAATCATTAAACGGAATACCAGAGATTGAGCACAGAGAGACACAACATTCAAACTATGAATTTGGTACAAGATTTTTTTTTAAATTTCTCGTTGGATGCGATTTAATATGATAAAAATCATTCTTCATGATCTTCGAATCAACACACCAACAGAAAAAAAAACTAGAGGATTACACACAAATGCACTTGTTGGTTTTTAACACCAAACACACACACACACACACACAAAGTACAGTTTCGGCAATAATAATGATTGTACCTCATCGTTGTTGTTGTCGTCGTCGTCGTCGTTGTCGGATGTAACACAAACTCTTTGAGGTTTGAGATGATGTCGGCTGCTGCCGTTTCTGTGTAGTTTCTCTGTGTGTCTGTGTGCGTGTTGCTGCAACGGTAGTGGTGGTAATTCTTTTATTTATTTATTTATTTTTGCCTTTGGATGCTACGATTAAAGATCGAGTGTGTGTGTGTGTGTGTTGTGCTTTATGTAGAGTAGTAATAATGTTTTTTTTTTTTACTCTGAAAACATCCAGAACAGAGTTTTTTTTGTGCTGTTGTAAAGCGGTTGATATTTTAAACGATCCTCATCACCACCATCATTGTATGATGATGACAATGAAAAGGATTAAAAGGCTTGTGGTGTTTTTATAAATCGATAGGAACGTCAAATGACACAAGTTATACAAAAGCTTAAACTAAAGTAAATTAATGAGCTTTGTGTGTGTGTGTGTTGTCGATGATGTTTCATAGAGAAGAAAAAAATTCGCATGTTTGCTCTGGAAACAAATCCAATCCAACAACCACAAGTTGGGCGAATGATTAACATCACACACAAACACAAAACGCTTCGAATAAGTCAAAAAAGGTTCAACAAGCATCTTGTTCTTTAGGATTTTCACGCACAAACACACACAATCGCTTGCTCGCTATGTTCCAAACATAGTTTTCAATCAGAGAAAACAAACCACCACCACCACCACCACCACCACAACAGGCAGACAAGCATCAATTAATTAACTACTTTACGTTACTTTTATGTTATCAAAAAAAAAAAAAAAACAGAAGAAGAAAAGTTAATTAAACATTTTTTTTCAATCATTCATTTATTTCATTGGCTGGTTGTTTGGTTGGTTTGTTCATTCATTCATTCATTTATTTATTTATTTATTTATTTCATTTTATTCATTCATCCATTTCATTGAGATCAATGAATTAGATGTGCACCACCGCAATCAACTGCTACCTAGCAGCTTGCGCGTTTTAAGCGCTACCGCAAACGCTACTAAAAAAAAAAAAATGCCAAAACGGCTTTACCGCGAAAATTTTTTTGACAAAAAGATTGATAATTTAGCTTTAATTTTTCTCGTTTGGTGAAGAACGAGAATCCAATAGAAGAAGGATAAAGCAATATTCAATAATGGTTGATATTTAAATTATTTAATTTTATCAATTTTTTTTTCCTCACTCCCTCTTTCTCCTGAAACTCTCTCTCTTTTCCTATTTCAGAGATTCAGAAATTTGGCTTGAATTTTCTTGTTTTTTTCCCGTCATATAGCTTAGCATGGTTTTGTTTTGTTTGTTTTCAACAACATGCTTCGCTTTGTTTTTCCATTCCATTTCTTATTCATCCATCGTTTATTTTGTAAATTTATTCACACTGATTCACAGTACACAGCCAAAACAGTTAACCAACCAGAAAAAAAAGGAAAAAGGAGCCATGCAAATGGTGTTTACAAAAAAAAAAAACAGCAAAACGAGAAGAAAACTTTTTTGTTTGTTTTCTTGAAACGAGTGCCAAGAAAAAGGAAAACCAGAAAGCAAACCAACATACAGACGCATACACAAAAAGCATACATACAAATTATCCTCATTATTATTATTATCCTCATCATCATCATCATCATCAGGATCGCAGAAATACTGAAGCAGCAAATGATGTATTTAAAGTGATGATGTGCCCTCTCTCTCTCTCTCTCTCTCTCTCACTAACGTAACGGCATTCGTTTGAATAAAAAAATATAATTTCTTCCCTCAGTTTGTTGTTTTCTTTAAGTAAGATTAGCTGTTGATTTATTTTAAATATATAAAACACACACACATATATATGCCACACCCACCACGTATTCGTATTCACCTGGCCATTTCTAGTCAGAAAATCTTTTGGAAAAAAAAAACCATTTTGGATGAACATTTTCAAGAAAGTTGTATTAGGAAGGGAAAAAAAAACAATAATTTTTTTTTTTTCTGAAGAAAACAATTTTCTTGTTCTCTTAGTAATAATTAATATCAAGTAGAAATAGTGGTTCAATGTAAGGAATACATTTCCAATCATTCAAGTGAATCATTAAAATGATTCAGACAATCGAATTGAAGAATTGTTAAATGGAAATGGAATCAATTGAAAAAATTTTCGTCTAGTATGCCATTGAACATCGAAACATTGACGCGCGCACACACACAACACACAAAGAAACACGTAAAAAGTGTTCATCCAAACAACAAGAATTCCAATGTTTTCAAACGTGTTCGCATCCATCTGGAATTGAATTGGATAGTCGGAGTATTTTCCATTACCAAACACACACACACACACACACACACAACGACAGACATTTGAACAAATTTACGCAAATTATATAAAAACTCCCGGTTCTTATGTGACTAAATTTGGCATTAAGATTCCTTCACTTTTTTGAAAGAAAAAAAAATCCTTTCTTCTTCTTTAAAATCAAGTTGTTTATATAGAATGGCGAATATATGTTTGTTAATGGTGGTGGTGGTGGTGATTGTATAGAATTTAAATTTCGCTTTTTTCTCTCTTTCTTTCCAAAAATGAATTGAAGAAACAATTGAAAGGATTGTCATTTTAAAGTTTTATTAAGTCATAAGAATCATCAGAAATCAGCCAAGAATCAAACTAAACTAAACCAAACCAAAACAAATATTAATAGACACACACACACACACACCAAACAAGAAACATTCTCAAAAAGATTGATACATTTTGTGCAACAGTTGCTTTCTGTAACGTTTTGTTTTTGTTTTTTTTTTTGACAGAATAATAATAAAAAGTAAAACAAAATACATGTCACATGTGTGTCAAAAAAAAATCACACACATTAAAGAACCGAAAGCAACCGAAAAAATTCATATAAATTCAGCTAGAACTGATTTTTATATTTGAAGAAGAAATAAATAAATAAAATCAAATGGTCTTAATAAATTTTTATCAAAAAAAAAAAAAAAAACATCAGCACAAAGTTGAATCCGATTCACTTTCCAATCGTTCTGTTACAAACATTTCCTCTCCCCTGATTACCATTTTTATCAAACAAATTTTGATGACTTTGTTTTCCAACAGCTTTTTTCCCTTATTTTCTATTCTCTATTTTGGCCCAAATCCCATTCTTGTTTTCTTCATCAATAAACAGTTAGGAAGGATACAAACAGAGTGGAAAAAAAAATGAAACAAACAAACAGCCAAATTTTCTATTTTGAGGATTTTTTTTATGATGATGATTGTCAATCAAGTAACACTTTCATGTCGTTTAGGTTTTTTTTCTGAATAAATAGCAGACTGACTAGGATTTCTGGATGAAAATGCTGTCGTTTGCCTAGACGTGTCACCACTAAAAAAAAAAGAACCGAAATGCGAGACCAATACTAATGTATCGTATCATTTTGGTTGTTTTTGAATGTAGAACTTTAATATTTAAACTTCTAACTCACGTGTTCAACCATTACATATATACAATGCGTTTTGCAAGAAGAAGGAAAAGAAATTAGTCTTCTTACTGTTCAGATAATAAAAAGACATCATAAAACATTAATAAAATAGAATAATAAATAAGAGAGAAAAAAAAATTTGAGATATCTAAGAATTTCCTTTGTTTTCATTTGCTTGTCTTTTTATCATTGGTCTTTTTTTTTTTGGTAATTTTCTGGTTGTTTGGAAAAAAAAACTTAAACCCGAATGATGATGCGAAGTTTTTGGTATGAAAGCAACAAAACTCCAACCAAAAGAGGAAATAACTTGAACAAAAGATTAACATCCTTAGATTCTCTCTCTCTCTCTCTCTCTCTCTCTCTCTCTCTCTCTCTCTCAGTGACTCAGTGCAACCCTGTGCGCTAAGATTCGTGTTAAGAGTGATTCATTTCAAACAAGACTATTTGAAAAAATAAACAGAATCTCGACACCATCAACAACAACAACTCAATCAAATTTTTTTCTCTATTAAAATTTTTTTGCAAATTTCCGATGAAACAATTCCGTAATGAATTTGAAAGATACAATGTAAGTATAGGGATTATGGTTATTTCTTCCGTATAGCAAAATGTTTCAAATGAGCAAAGAGAAAAAAAACCCAAACACGATCTGTTGTAGGGAGAATTTTCAAAGAAAAAAAAATCCCGAAAGATTGGGATAGATAAAACTGAAACAATTTTTTTTCCTTCTTCTCTCAAAATAATTGCGTAGTATATTTTTTTATTTTATTTTATTATTAAAAAAAATCAAGCAATAAACAAGTGAAGCTAATAAGCGGTTTATTTTGTTTAAAAAAAAAACAGTTAAATCACACTTGTTCGAGTCTCAACAATGTTACAATGTTTGAAAAAAAAAAATTCGGAAAAAACTTTTTTTTAAATACTCAAACACGTCGTTGCAGATTAATTAAAAATGTTTCAAAATTAACAAAGTTTGCCGAAAGTCTGAGAAAAAAAAACCACTGACAGCATTGATTGTTCTATGTTTGCTTCCATGAACATTGGACCGATGGATTTAATTCACATTAATGCACATCATGCCTATTCATAAAATGCAAATGCAAACAATAATCAAATGTAGATAAATCAATGCGGTTGATCCCAAGAGACAGACAAAGAGAATTATTCAAAAAAATAAAATTTGAATATCGTTTGGTGATATTTCTTGAACCCAACAGTTGTTAGAGCCACGCAACCTGTTGAATTTTTCTTAACAAAAATGATTTTTCGAGTAACAAGAGAAAACAAAAAGAGAGCTGATTGGATTTTTCATTTGAAAAAATTAATTTTTTTTAAAACAAAAATTTTTTTACGTTTTGTTTTAGGCTTAAAAAAACGATGATGGCTGTTTATTATGAAAAAAAATTTAAAACCAAAATTCTTCGACTAACACAGACAATCAACTTTCAATCATTGAACAGATTGAATTGATAAAATTCAGTTCAATCAACTTTTTTTTCTAAACAAAAAATTTCAGAGTTTAAAAACACACACACACACACCTAAAAAAAAATTATAAATTTATTTAAATTATAAATTTTAATTTAATTTCTGTATTTTTCTATTTATTATCATTATAATATTATCATTTGATTGCTGATTGATTGAAAAAATTGAAAAAATTGATAATTTCGTTTTTTCTTTTCTGTGCTTTAGCGATTAATCAGAATGATCTTATTCCATTGATAAAGCAAAGAAAAAAAAAGTCTAGAAATAGAAATTTAATTTCAAATCAGAGCCAATAAATTTCCAACAGTCTGACAATCGACCCAGTTTTTTTTTCTTCTGATTTACCTCAAAACTCCTTGGAGAAGAAGATGAAAAAAAGATACAACAGATTTATCAAAAATTTCATCTTGACATTTACATTCAAGTTGGTTGTTTGATTGTCGTTTTTTTTTGTTGTACTTGTTGTTGGAAACATGAAAACCATTGAGACCAGTTTCCATCGCAATATTGTTTATCTATTTTTTTTTTTTTTTGGTATCAATTTTGTGTTAAATGTTGCACCATTTTTTTTTATGATCTCCCAAATACATTGAACCAATGCAATCAGTCCTTTCTCTAATTTTGATTCAATCGATGGCAATGATTGATTTATAGTGATAATCTACCTCATTGAGACTTAAAGACAAGTACCGAGACAGGAGTGAAAAAAAATAAACTTGATTTGTTGGGCTGATTTTTACCTGATTTTTTTGGTACATTCACCAGCCAATGTTGTGTTATTGTGTAGGAGAAAAATATGAAAGTATTTTCTAAAAATTAACTTCAAATTGCTTTGGTTCGTTTGTTTTGTTAGTGACACTAAACAATAACAAAACAATAATAATAAAAAAAACGAAAATAAAATGATCTACGTCAATGCTTCAATTCACGGTGAAAAATCGATTTTCATCGCACGCAAGTAAATCAAATTATGATTTAGTACAAAAATAATACAAACAACAACAATGAATACAAAATTCAATGCCTAGGTAGTCAGTGTTTATAGAAAGCTTTTCAATAATAATGAAATAAAATTCTATTAACTTGATAGGTGTTTAGATAAATTCAGTGATTGGCACGCTTCGTTAAAACACACAATTTTTTTTTAGAAACATCAGAAATGAACCAAAAAATAAAACGAGCTTTGAAAAAAAATAATCGAATAGTGGAATTGAACTTTGACTGTAGCTAAAAACAAATTCAAATCTAAAAATTAAACTCAATATTCAGTCCAAATAATCAGAATTCTGCTTTTGTGAGAAAAAAAGATTCATTTTGAATACTACAAGATGTACTTGAGGAAAACTTAATTGAATCTTGATTGAAAATCAAATGCATTATATTTTATTTTGTGTTTCCATTGGAAAAAGATTAGATTAATCTGATGTAAAAGAAATTGTTTATTGCTTTGTTGTTTGCCTACAGGCGCCTAATAATACCGTTTAGCCAATTATTAGAAGATATTAACGAATTTCCTACAAAAAAAAAAAAAAAAACAAAAATCATATGAGAGGAACAAAGATATGTATTTAATGTTTTTAATGTGAAATCAATAATCCAACTTGAATCTATAATTTACAGTTTAAATTTTCATTGCCAATCATTTTTGATTCATTGATTGATAAAACAGAGAGAGAGAGAGAATGGGAGAAGATATCCGATAATAAAAACCATCAATAATAATAACAATCGATTTCAATAAAAAATTTAACCCGAAAAACAGACGTTAAAGTAAAGTGTTAGTGATAGTTGTTTTATCATCATCAATAATCATGAATTCAATGAGTAGAAAAAAAACAGTGAACGTAAACATGAAGAACAAAGGTTTTGATGAAAAAAAAATAAAAATATTTTTATTCAATAAATTTACCTGACTATTTTGATTGCCTGCATCATAATCAAACTATGATCGATGATGACGATACCACCACCAACAACGAATACGAATGATGATGATTCAGTGATTTCAAAATGTTGAAAATCTTGATGGAGACAAACATTGTTTTTGGGTAGTTATTTGGTATTTCTGTTTTTCTCCTCTATTCAATATCAACAGCAATAATTTTTTGGATGAAACAAAAAACTGGATGGAGATTTCAATCACTCAGGAAAAAAATGGATTTATTATTAATTCGTTTGTTTGCTTGCGTGTTAAACCTCGAAAACGGCTGCACAACACACACACACATGACGTAAACTTCGATTTAGTTGTTTTTTTTTACGATGATGATATTGATGATAGATTTTTTTTTTGGCCATCAATTGATTTGCCTTGGAAACATGTTGTTGTTGTTGTCGTTGCTGCTGCTGCTATCGTTGTCGTTAAAATAATTGAACAAACATCGTTGAAAAAAAGATCGAGATTGTATACATTTTTTGGGCCATTCAAATTAACGTCGGTGATGATATATTTTCAAGCACACAGTTTCTTTAATTAAAGAGAACATCATTCAGGATCAAAGACACTCAAGACAAGTTTTTTTTGTGCGTTATAATAGCTAATTCGTAAAGAGTTTCACTAAAAAAACTTTACTTTAGCTTGTTTTTTCTGATCAGCTTTGGATTTCATTAATTGTGAAAAAAAAAATTTATTTTCAATTCTGGGAATTGAGAGTTTCCGAATTTATCACATATTGTCTTTTTTATTAAAAATTTTCTGAGAAAAAAAAATTAACCTTCTACTAACCTTGATGACCTTCTGCTTGATACCTTGACAGGTTTTTTTTTGGAAAAAAATAAATTTTCAACAGTTTTCTCGATTTAACAACAGGTAAAAATACTAGAAAAAATGAGCAAATTTAAAATTTCTAAGATTTTTGAACTCTATTTTGAGAATATTATTTAATTTTATTCTCGAAGAAGTGAAACAATAGAAAAAATTTTCAGTGTTTGATCGATTTGATCACTTGTTTCTTCAACTAATCGACTATTAATTTCAACAACTTTTTTTCTGTTTTGATTTAATTAACACCAGAACTACGGCAGCTTTTTTCATACCTATATTGCCTAAAAGAAATCAAAATGACTGCGTAACTAATAAGCAAAAAAAATCGTTCAAAATGAATTTTAAATATTTCTTATATTATTTACAGTCATACAACAAGTTCTTAGTAAAAAATAACAAAAAAATTTCACTTTGAAAAAAATTTTAGAGCAGTCAAAATAACTGTCTCCGTAAATTAGTGTTGAAGTAATTTTTCAATTTTTATTATTAATTAAGAAAAAAACAAAATAATAACAAAAATACTAATAGTTTACGAGAAAATAAAATCAATGAATTATCGAAATAAATCATCGGGGAGAGAGAGAGATCTCAAACTTATTATACATACTGTTTTGAATAACAATTGAAGGACATGAAAATGAATGATTCCCAGGTTAATCACTGTAATAAATAAACAAAGCAAAACAGAAAAAAAAATTTTTGGCAACTTTAATATGGATCGTTTGGAACGTTTGTTCGTTCGTTCGTTCAGTGTGTGTCTCAAGAAAAAATATAAAATCCCAAAAAAATGAAAAATTATCTAGTGATAAAAATCTTGTTCAACTTAATTAATAACTAACTATTGATAAAAGAATACAAACAACAACAAAATATCAACAACAACAACAAAAAATCAAAAAAAAATTTTCGATTTATTAGATAAAAAAAATAAAAATCGAAAAAAATGGATAAAAACTCTACCACTTAATTCATTCCACAACACAGCCACACAAAAACAGCAAACAAAAGTTTGACAACAACAAATTTCGATTAGCATAAAATCGAATCGAATCAATAAAGAACTGCCAGTTAAAGTAAATTATAATTTTTTTTTTCTTTCTGGATTTGAATTGAATTGGCTTATTCGATTAGAATAAAAAATGAAACAGCAAAATAAAACACTTTTGCAGAAATTTTATTTTTGTTTTGAGAAAATTTGTTTTTCTATTCAATATATTCGTTATCGAAATTTTGTATCAAAATTTGATTTAGAAATTTAAAAACCTTCAGAAATTAGCCCATAATCTGTTTTTGTTTAAATTTAAAATCTTAAATACTTTAACCAACAATTAGTTTGAACACAAGTTTTGAAAAAATGTCGATTGATCCTTCAGATTGAGCGTTCAATCTGTGTTTTTAATGATAGAATCAAGTCTCAACAAAATAAACGAGGAGTTGGCTTCATAGAAAAAAATGGCCTGGTGAGAATCTTTCAAGATTCTGACATTTTTTGAGGAGCATGCACTCCGCTTTATCTACCAACAAGACTAAGCTCTCGGCTAAAATTGTAAAAACAAAAATGAGATGATTTCTGAAAAGATTGTTGGCTTTAAACATTCTATCGTTGACTTGATGGTTCCATAGCCAAGACAAAGAGTAACAAGAGGTGACAAGGAGTCACCTTGCATAATGCTAATATTCAACTTGGCGCTGCCAATTTTCTGGTTGTTGACGACTAACGACTTTGTTTTCTGGTTATCTATTTTGATGAAATGGTGAATGCATGGTTGTAATTGCATTTTTTCGACCAAATCCAACAGAAGTAGTCATATTTGATGCTGTCATACGCTTTTCATTGCAAATTTAGTTTGAAATCAGCTCTCAGCATTTTCTAACTTTTTTTATGAATCACTTTTAAAAATTTCTACAGAGCAAAACTTATTTTGTTTTTTGATGAAATTTTTTATCATGTTCATTTCAAAGAGAAAAATGGACTTAATCTCAATCCATTTTTTTAATTTTTTTTAAATAAACATTTTTAGTCATTGACTTTGCTTTCTTCGAAATATTGGAACTAGTTCAAATAAACACTGAATTAAAAGAAAAGTTTGAAAAAAGTAGCTCATCCTAAAAAGGCCTGTTTCAAACTGTATCATTTGGAATTTGAATTGGAATTTAAAACAAGATTTTTTTGAAAAAAAATTTTCCTAAGCGTCATCTGATGCATAAAAAAGAAAATCTAATTTGATGGAGTGCAATGATTCAGCGCAAATATAAATCGTGTAGAAATAGCCCTTATTTATTGTTTATTGTTGAGAAACTTGATTTTTATTTCAAAAAATTTTTCAAACTTTTTCCATATCTTATCCAAATTTAATACTTTTCATTTTTAAATTTTTGAAATGGCTGTAGATGCTATTCGAGAGAAAGCTACTCAAGATTATCGTAAAAAGATAAATGAACATCGTCAAATTGAAGCTAAATTAAAAGAAGGTAAGTGTTTTTTTTAAAGCGATCAATCAAAATATTTTTGATCTGGTTAAAATTTGTATCAAAGTCAGAGAACAATTGAAAGAATCTAACAAACAATATGAAAAAAGCGAAAACGATTTGAAGGCGTTGCAATCGGTTGGACAAATAGTTGGTGAAGTATTGAAACAACTAACTGACGATCACTGTAAGTCTAAAATTAAATTTGTTATATCAAATTTATCTGTTTTTTTGTGAAGTTATTGTCAAAGCGACTAATGGCCCTCGATATGTTGTTGGATGTCGGAGGCAGTTGGATAAGGCTCGTCTAAAATCAAGCACACGAGTTGCTTTGGACATGACGACACTTACTATAATGCGATATTTACCTCGAGAAGTTGATCCTCTCGTTTACAATATGTCTCACGAGGATCCCGGAGATGTTACTTACGGTTCGATTGGTGGTTTAGCTGAACAGATTCGGGAATTGCGAGAAGTTATTGAATTGCCTTTGATGAACCCTGAACTGTTTCAGAGAATAGGTATTACACCGCCTAAAGGATGTTTGTTGTATGGACCACCTGGTACTGGAAAAACTCTTTTGGCTCGAGCCGTGGCTTCTCAACTTGAAGCAAATTTTCTCAAAGTTGTTTCTTCAGCTATTGTAGATAAATACATAGGAGAATCAGCACGACTTATTCGAGAAATGTTCAATTACGCTCGAGATCATCAGCCATGTGTCATATTCATGGACGAAATCGATGCCATTGGTGGACGACGTTTCAGTGAAGGAACCTCCGCTGATAGAGAAATTCAAAGAACACTAATGGAATTGTTGAATCAAATGGATGGATTTGATTCTCTAGGAAAAGTGAAAATTATCATGGCTACCAACAGGCCAGATACACTAGATCCTGCTTTATTGAGACCCGGACGATTAGATCGTAAAATTGAGATTTCTCTGCCCAACGAACAAGGAAGATTGGAAATTTTAAAAATTCATTCTAAAAAAATTGCTAAACAAGGTGATGTCGATTGGGAAGCCGTCATAAAACTTAGCGATGGCTTCAATGGTGCCGATTTGCGAAATGTATGCACTGAAGCCGGTCTGTTTGCCATTCGTCAAGAACGGGATTATTGCATCGAAGAAGATTTCATGAAAGCAGTCAGAAAGATTGCCGATAATAAGAAATTAGAGACTAAACTTGATTACAAACCAGTGTAAAAGACACTGTGACTATATTTTTGCTATCATTCAAACAATATTAAAAAAAAAGAAAGTTTACAATTTTTCAAATATTTTTTTAATCTTTCTTTTAAATTTGAAATTATTTTTAAACAATCATTTCTAATTCACGAGCATAATCGAGTACTTGCAAAGCAATATTTTGGGAAGGCAATTTTTTCGCCAAACCAAATTCATTTTGGCCTTTTTTGTGGGCAAAAGTGTATTCGCGTTTAGAATTCAAAGTCCATTTGTGTTTTTGAACATAATTGTCCAAGTTTTGCAAAGTTTTCAAATCGTAAAACAATAAACGACAAGCCTCCGATTCACTTATTCTATCGTAAGCTTTTTCGATGCAACCTGCTATATCTTCACGGATCGTATCCAGAAGAATATCAATAAAAAATGTATAATACTTGGAAGGAACGTTTCCTTTAGATAGAAAAATTTTGTTGTAACTTCCTTCCATTAAATATTGTTCCAAAGATACTGGATGACGTATATAAATGTTGTTTTGAATTTCTTTCATTGGTAGAAGCTCCAGTTCCTAAAAAAATCATTCATAAAAATAAATTTTAATTTTGATAATGAATACCGTATGAAATTCAGAAACACGATTCTGTGACAGCAAGCAAAGTAAATTTAAACCAAGTAATTGATATTTGTATGCAGATTCTGGTAAATAAGAGCTGAAAATAAAATTTAAAAAATTAAGAATTGAACACTCATGTTGTTACTTTACCTGTAATCAAAATAATAACATTTCAATTGAGCTAAAAATCTTTCAAATCGGGTATATTTTTGGTTTCAATCGAAAAAAAAGCTCCAATTTCTAAATATCTCTAGCGACAATTAATTCTTGCTTCTGAATTTTGTCACTGAATTCGATGGGCAAAAACGATAACTTTGTAAGATATAGCTTCAATTTCAATAGACTTTCTTCAATTTTAGACAGATTGTGATTCGGACTATCCCAATCTGCTTTCAGAATTTTATAAAGTGTGACCGCATCATTGATAGCAGACTGTTTCGATTCCATTTTGGGATTTTAAAATATTTTTCTTTTTGTCAAAACTATTATAAAATTCAAAGAATGAGACACAAAACACAATGATTTGCAAATTAAAAACATGCCTGTTCATAAAAAACGTTTTCTGTTTTTTTTTTTTTTTTTTTGATGATTATATTTTATCAAAGTTTTTAAATCTCAAAATTTTTTTTCAAAATTGTTTTACATTATGTCTGGTACAATTCCAAAACCCTTGTTTGTGATTTCTGATTCTAAAGAAAAATTTTATGTAACAGCTTGTTGTTTTTCCAAGTTTCTTGATTCAAGTATTTTAATTTGTGGGTCTGTTGGTGGAATAGTTTCTATATGGTCTTTGAATACTTATCGTTGTTTACTTCGTTATAATATCAAAGGAAAAATTCCTGAAAACAACTTTTCCGATTTCTCAAGAATCTCTTCAATTTTATCTCTCAAAAATTCTTCGAAATTTTTACTTCAACTCAAGATTGGTATCGTCTTTTTATTTCAAATAAAATTTCAAGTTAATATTATAGATGATATAGAATGTATTGCCTGTTTTAAAGTTAATCAAATGACATTTTCTAAATGTTCTCTATTGGAAAATGAATACATTGCATTTTTAGATGAATTTGAATCAAAACAAATCAACATTGTTCATATCAACCGATTACCTAAAAAACACATTCTCAAACTCGCTATTTCTTCGGAACAAGATTTTGGTATTGTTACCTCGTTTTTTGTGTTTCTGCATTCTGAGAAAAATATCTGTTCTAGCGATAAATTTTTGTACATTTTGATGGCTTATGAAGATGGCCAAATGAGGTTGTTTCAAAATTCCTCAATCAATAATTTTGAAAATTGTTTAACGCAAATGGTGGAACTCCCAGAAAATAAAGTTTTTTTGAAAGACCAAGCTTGTTTCAAATCTCATCCAGAAATGATAACATGTTTTGATTTTAATCAAGAAACATTGACCGGTGTTTCTTGTTCAGTAGACAAAACAATTGTTATTTGGAAATTGACAACTCCTGTCGATCAAATTCATAGGACTCAATCAACTGAAATCAATAATATTACCAAGAAAAACTTGTTACTCGATTTCCAAACAAAAAAAGTGATCTCAATACAAAATTCGGGTATTTTATGTTGTTCTATTCGACCTGATGGAAGAATTTTCGTCACTGGGGGCAAAGATTGTAGAATACGAGTATTCGCTCTGAAAAGTGGCAAACCCTTGGCCATCATCGACAAGCATTACGGTGCTATCGAAACTTTGGTTTTCAGTCAAAATGAGAATAAAAATGTCAGAGATGTTATAAAAGAAAAATATCTTCTTGCAGCTTCTTCACGTGATAAATTTCTTTCAATTTGGTCGTTATATAATAGCGATTGATTTTGAGCAATTGCAAAGAGTTCAAAAAAGTAATTTTTGTGAAACTTTCATTGTATTAAAGCACATTAGCAGGCATGTTCACAACGAATTTATGGTGAGTTGTAAATTTTTCTCTGATTCTTGCATCATAAGATTTTTTAAAGAGATTCACTTTTATGGTTTTTTTTAATGTGAATAATTCGTTTTTTCAAATAAAATTGTGAAAATGCTTGAAGTTGTGCCAGAGTCCATCAGTTTTCCTAAAGCAGAAGAAAGTGTATCCAAGTTTTGGAACGAGGTCGACGCTTTTAGGACTTGCATCAAACAGTCGTCAAATGCCAATAGGCAATCGTACATTTTTTTTGATGGACCACCTTTTGCCACTGGTTTGCCTCATTACGGGCATTTATTGGCTGGAACTATAAAAGACATAGTACTTCGATGGGCTCATATGTCTGGTTTTCATGTGGAACGTAGATTTGGATGGGATACGCATGGTTTACCGATCGAGTATGAAATTGACAAATCTCTTGGAATTAAAGGACCAGATGATGTTATGCGAATGGGTATCAAAGCTTATAACAGTGAGTGTCGTAAAATTGTTATGCGCTATGCTGATGCTTGGGAAACTATCGTCAATCGCATGGGCAGATGGATTGATTTCAAAAATGACTACAAAACTCTGTACCCAGAGTTTATGGAATCAGTGTGGTGGGTGTTCAAGCAATTGTACAACAAAGGACTTGTTTATCATGGAGTCAAAGTTATGCCTTATTCAAGTGCTTGTGCAACTCCAATTTCAAATTTTGAATCTGGTCAGAACTACAAAGATGTCGTCGATCCAGCGGTTGTTGTTTCTTTTCCATTAGTCGAGGATCTTCAAGTTTCGATGTTGGCCTGGACTACAACGCCATGGACCTTGCCGAGCAATTTGTTGCTATGTGTCAACTCTGATTTGATATATGCCAAAATCAAGGATAAAAAAAACGGGAAATTTTTTCATTCTTCTCGAGTCAGATTAGAAATTTTATACAAAAAAACCAGTTGAAGAGTGCGAAATAATCGAAACTTTTCCTGGTGAAAAATTGAAAGGCTTGCACTACCAACCAATATTCGATTATTTCGCCGATCATGGAAAATCTGTCAACGGTTTTGTTATAGCAACAGATGGTTACGTCACTGCTGAAAGTGGTACTGGCGTTGTACATTGCGCGCATTTTTCGGCGAAGATGATTATCGTGTGGCTTCAAAAGTTGGTATCGTCACCAAAGATGGCAAAGTGATTTGTCCTCTTGATTCCAGTTGTCGTTTCACTGAACCGGTCAAAGATTTTGTCGGTGTTTATGTCAAAGACGCGGATAAAGAAATTTTGAAAAATCTCAAGTCACGAGGAAGATTAATTAAAGAAAGCACAGTCAAGCATTCGTATCCATATTGTTGGCGTTCGGATACTCCTTTGATATATCGCGCTGTTCCTTCATGGTTCATTCGAGTCGAAGAGTTTTCAGAAAAATTAGTCGAATCTAATCAACAAACATATTGGGTGCCTAATTTTATAAAAGAAAAACGATTTGGCAACTGGCTTCGAGAAGCTCGCGACTGGGCCGTGTCTCGAAACCGGTACTGGGGAACTCCAATACCACTTTGGATGAGCGATGATGGTGAAGAAGTAGTCTGCATTGGTTCGATTCAAGAGCTTGAAGATTATAGCGGTGTTAGAGTTACTGATTTGCATCGAGAAAGTGTTGATCAAATTGAAATTCCATCGAAAAGAGCTGGAAAGCCTTCTCTCAAGCGAGTTACTGAAGTTTTTGACTGTTGGTTTGAATCTGGTTCGATGCCTTACGCACAATGTCATTATCCTTTCGAAAACAAAAAACTATTTGAAGAAAATTTTCCTGCTATGTTCATTGCAGAAGGTGTCGATCAAACTCGAGGATGGTTTTACACATTGATGGTTTTGTCCACTCTTCTATTCGGCAAACCTCCATTTAAAAATTTGATTGTCAATGGTTTGATTTTAGCTTCAGATGGTCAAAAAATGAGTAAGCGCAAACAAAATTATCCTGATCCCACCGAAATCATGGAAAAATACGGAGCTGATGCATTAAGATTATATTTGATAAACTCTCCTGCAGTTAGAGCTGAAAACTTGCGTTTCCGTGAAGAAGGTGTTCGTGATTTGCTAAAAGATGTTTTCATTCCTTGGTTCAATGCTTATCGATTTTTGGTGCAGAATATTCAAATTTATGAACAAGAAAATTCTGGATTGAAATTTATTTTCAATAAACAATCTACTCTAGAATCTGATAACATTATGGATAAATGGATATTGTCGTTCACTCAAAGTCTTTTCAAATTTGTAAAAGCTGAAATGAAAGGTTTGTTTTCTTTTTCAAAGTTTAAGTTTTTTTTTAAATTTTTTCAATTAAGCTTATCGTTTGTATACTGTGGTACCTCGTCTCGTCAAATTTGTTGATAATCTCACTAATTGGTATGTTCGAATGAATCGAAAACGTTTGAAGGGAGAGTTTGGAGCTGATGATACACGAAAAACATTGGATACTCTCTTCTCGGTATTACTTTCATTGATTGAAATGATGGCTCCCTTTACGCCATTCATCACTGATTATATGTATCAGAATTTACAAAAAGTCATTATTGAAAACCGTGATTCTCCAACTGAAAATAACGATAAAACAAATTCTAATAAGCAACCAAATAAACAATCGGCATCTATTCATTACATATTGCATTCACCTATCAAAGAAGAATTGATTGATGTCAAAGTGGAGCGACAAGTGGGCAACATGCAAACAGTCATAGATTTGGGTCGTGTTTTGCGAGATCGTAGAAACATGCCACTCAAATATCCATTGCCTGAAGTTGTTGTCATCACGAATTTTCAAGAAACACTTGATGAAATTCTTTCACTTCGACAATTTATTCTGGACGAGTTGAATGTCCGTAGTTTGACTTTGAGCATGGATAAAAAAACTTACGGAGTTGGACTTCGAGCTGAGCCCGATATCAAAGCTCTGGGATTGAGATTGAGAAATGAATCGAAAAAAGTTATTCAATCAATAAAAAATCTTTCTGAAGAGCGATTGTTACAGTATCAAGCTGATCCGGATAACTTTGCGATTGAGGGAGTCAAATTGGAACCTGGAGATTTGAAAATCAATACACTCTTGGTGAATCTGGTTTGGATAAGAGTTATCGGAAAAATACGAAGCTGATTCACAAGGTGGTATTTTAGTCTTGATGAACGTATTTGCCGACGAACAAATGAAAAATGAAGGTACGGCTCGTGAAATCATCAACAGAATACAAAAACTTCGTAAAGAAGCTAAATTGGTTCCTTCAGACCCTATTAGAGTTCATTATAAATTGATACCGGTGGCAAACAAAACGGTTCGAACTGATAAAGTTTGTGGGGAATTTTCAAAATTTATTCAAACCTCACTAAAAGCAGATTTTATTGAAATCAATAGCGGAAAATAATTCAAATTTCATTATACAATCTCAAAGCGATATCAAAGGTGAAA
>JAVLUE010000061.1:0-20001 GCA_034190945.1 Octodonta nipae | reverse complement strand
AAATTAAAGCGGAAATGGAAATAGCAGGTGGCAAGATTTATTACATAAATAGGAAATCTGACATTGAAAGGTCCTCTTTGTATTTCAAGCGTCGACGAGAGCAGTTGAAAATTTCGTTCCTATAAAATCACGTTTCCATGACAACCAGATAAATGATCTGTGATATCTTTGAAATAAGTGTTCCATGTCAGTTCTTGACAAGAAATTAGGTTGGAAGTTAAAATTTTATAAGTTTTGAATCAACAATTGGAAATCATAAAATTTAAATATTCCATAAAAGGAATTATTTGAAATCTATTGGAGGAAGAGATAAAATCAAATTTTGTTAAAAATATAAATATTGGTGCAGCAGTAAACAAATCAATTAGGCAGCAGAATTTAGTTTATAAACCAAAACAAATCAGGAAGCAGTATACTAAAACCAAAATTAAGGAAAAGGGGAATTCAAGCCAGACAACTGTGAGTTTTTGAAACATTATTTAATAAACAGATTATTGAAATCTAAAATCAATCAGTGATAGAAATAAAGGTGTTTTCAATTTAGTATAATGAATATTGTTGTTTAGAGTATTGAAATATTTTTTGTAACAAATCGATAGAAATTTAATAAGATTTAAGTAACCAGGAAATTTATTTTGTTGTAAAGGCAATATTATATATTAGAATTGTATTGTGGAAAATCATTATTAATAAATTGTAATTTGATCCAGAATTTGAAAATTATTTATTAGTCATTTAAAAAAATCTTAAAAAGAAAAAGTGAAAACTATAATTTCAAAATTTTAAAAAGTGTTGGTGTCACTGAGAAGAAAGAGAGACTTATAAGATAAGTAAAGAATTTATTTATTTATTTAAGATCTACAATTTTGAACCCAAGCAAAAAAGACCCTGAGGTAAAATCTTACATTAAAAATTCTTTATATTACAATTTCATATCATTCAATAATAATTGGCGCCCAACTAAAGGGGCTCGAAAATTAGTGGATCTTATATATAAAAAAAAAAAATTGGAATCAAAACTAGTGTGGCATCAGAAACACATTGTTAGGTAGTTTACAATTTCATAACATTCAATTATAAAAGGCAAACAAATAAAGGGGCTCAAAAATTAGTGGGTCCTATATAAAAATTAAATATAATAATTGTCAGATTTAAATAAAGAAAGAAACAAAATAAATTTCCTGATGAGGTAAATTGTGTGATAATTTGGTTAAATAGATAAGATAAAAGGTAAGAATATTTGAAATTATAAAAAAACAAGTGATTTTTGCAATTTCGTAAAAACTTGGTGGGGAATTTATAAAAATACATATAGATAAAGAAACAATATAATTCAAGGATAAAACAATAATAATAAATTTAAATCATATCTACTAATAAATAAAGAAATTGTGTTAAAAATAATTTATTAAAATGGTAAAAACTAGAGCTGCAAAATCAGTGGATAATCCAGAAGAACATATGTCTGAAGAAATGGAGCAGGATATGCAGGGAACAGAAGATATACAAGAAGGAAGTGGAAGTGAAGAACGAATTGAAGAACAAAATATTCAAATCATTTCAGAGCATGTGGTAGTAGAAGGACAACCAGAAGAATCAAGATCTGAGGAGAATACAAATATTGGATTGGATAGTAATATACAATTAATGGAAATGATGAAGAGAATGATGCAAGAAATTGGAAGTGTAAAACAAGATATAAAACAAGAAATAGGAAATGTCAATTCTAATATGGCAGATTTAAAACAAGATAATCAACAGTTAAGTTCAAGAATGGATGAAAATAATCAAATAATAAAACAAGAAATGGAAAATATGAAACAGGAGTTGAGTTTAAAAATGGATACAAGTTTAAAACAAGAGATAAATAGTATGAAAGAAGATATTGAAAGAAATCTAGAAGATTTTAAAAGAGAAATGCATGAAAATAGCAAAACAATAGAAAATAATTGTCAACAAGCAATCAAAGAAGTGAAAGGTGGTATGGAACAACTGGGAGAGAATTGCAGAGTAGCTTTGGAGGAAGAAAGAACAAAGAGACAAGCACAAATCAAGAAGGCAGAGGAACAAGTTAGTAAGAAAATAAAAGGAGTAGAAGAGAGAGTAGGGACAAATGAAGTGAAAATACAATATATTGGGGAGAAATGGGATGAAACTATTATGAAATATGAAGAAACAATGGATATCAGATTGGAGAAAACTGAGAATGAGCTTAAAAAAAAATATGAAGAACAAATCAAGAGATTAGAAGAAAATAGAAGTCCACAGATAATCGAAAGAGTGTCAAATTTTGATACTGGAGTGAAATTTGATGGAAGAATAGGAAAGTTACATCCATGTATATTTATGCAATCGTTGAAAACACAAATGCAAGGAATAAGTGATATTGAACAGATTAAAATAAGAGTAAGACCATGTTTCATAGATGGAGCAGCAATATGGTTTGCTTCAGTGGAGAATGATATACATTCATGGCAACAACTGGAAGAACAATTCATTTCATATTATTGGGGTGAAATTAATCAAACAAGATTTAGGGAAAAATTACATTTTGGGAAATACCGTATAGGGAAATTAAATATGTTAGAATATGCAATGAAATTAATAACTACTGCCAGATACTTGATACCAAAGGTAACAGAATCTGAGATAATACTGCAAATAGCAAGGCATTTTGATAATGGGATGATTGATACAGTATCAACCCAGAATATAGTAACAATAGATGTATTTAGGACATATCTACAAAGAATGCAACAAACACAAGACATGAAAAATTTTGATAATCAATATACAAATTGGCAAAATAGGGGACAAGAAGATTTCAGAAGAACATGGCAAAATAGAAGGTATGGAGTAAATAATAATCAAAATTTTAATAGGAGTTATCAAAATCAAAATATAAATGGGAATAAGAATTGGAATAATAGATATCAGGGACAGAATGAGAACAGAAAATATGGCAGTTATAATAAAGAATTTAAACAAGATCAGAGAAGATCAAATAATTTAAGACAGGTAAGAAGTCAAGAAGAAATTGATAAAATAGATGAACAAAAACAAGATAAAGGAAAACACATTATAAGGAAGAATACTACAAGTTGTAATAGTAATGCCAGGGAAAGAAGTCGGTCAAGGGAATGTAAAGCGAGCACAAGTAAAGCAGATCAGGATTTTTAAAAAATTTGTATATAAAAAATAAAAGAATTGAACCTAAAAATATTATAACAAGTAAAATTTTGACATGTAAATATCAACATCCTAGAGAAATTATAAAATTTGAAGATAAATTAATAGAAAATTTAAATTATGATTTGGTATTTATAAATGGGAGTGTGAATAATGAAATTTTGAAAATTATGATTGATACTGGGGCAGAAGGGACTATGATTAATGAAGGCATGATTAAAAAATTAGGTATATCAGAAAATGAAATAATTAAAACAGATAGAATTAATATTTTATCAGCAAATTATAAAAAATTATTCGAAACAAATAAAATGATAAATTTAAATATATTTTTTGGGGAAAAACAGATACAACTTTCATTTTTGATTGTTAAAAACTTGGTATATGATGCGATAATGGGGATGGACATGATGAGAAAATATGAAGTCAAGATTAATATGGAAAGGCAAGAGATGGTAATTCATGATTATGGAATAAAATTCATGGTAGAAGATGAACAAGAGTTGAAAGAAAGCAAGGAGTTAAAAATGAATTATTTCAAGCAAGAACAAGGATATAGAAAGGAACCCATTTCAACAAGTAAATTACAAGGTAAAAATAAGAATGTGGTAGTGAGTGAAGTAAGAAAGGTATTAAAATGTCATGCAGATTATGAAAAAGAAGTAATAGATATTATCAGTAAATATGAAAAATTAATAAATAGAGAGAACAGAATTGCTACAAATTTTAGTCATAAAATAGAAGTCAGGGGAATACAAAATTTTAAAGCAAAAACTTATCCAATACCATTTAAATTTAGAGAAGAAGTAAATCAGGAAATTAATAAAATGTTAAATGATAAAATTATTGAAAAATCAAATTCATGTTTTATAAATCCCATGGTTATAGTTAGAAAGGGTAATGGAGAAATTAGGCTTTGTTTAGATGCAAGAAATTTGAATAAATATAGTATACCACAATATGAAGCACCTTTAACAATAGATACAATTTTCAATAGGATAACAGATGCAAAAATTTTCTCAAAAATCGATCTTAAACATAGTTTTTGGTTGATACCTCTAGAGGAGGCATCCAGAGACTATACAGGTTTTCAAATAGATGGGGTGGTGTATAGATTTAGAGTGGTACCTTTTGGGATACAATCAGCATGTGCAGCATTAGTAAGAGCTTTACATCATATATTTGATAAATATGAATTCATACTACATTATATAGATGATTTATTAGTATTTTCAAAAAATGTAGAGGATCATATAAAACATTTAGAAATAATTTTAAAAGAATTGGATACAGCAGGGTTAAAAATTAATTTGGAAAAATGTCTCTTTGTACAACAAGAAGTTATATATTTAGGGTTCAAAATTACAAAAGAAAGTGTAGAAATGGATGAGGAGAGAATAAAGGTCATTATGGAATATCCAAGACCAAGAAATTTAAAACAATTAAGAGGATTTTTGGGATTAATTGGATATTTTAAAAGATTAATACCAGATATAACGGGAAAAGAATTAAATCTAATAAAATTATTAAAAAACAATCAGAAATGGAATTGGGGAGATGAACAGGAACAAGAGTTTAACAAACTAAAAGAAATATTTGCAGAAGAAATTAAAATATACCATCCAAATTATAGGGAGAAGTTTATATTGCAAACTGATGCATCCAAAGAAAGACTGGCAGGAGTGTTATTACAGAGATATGGGGGAAAAGAATTACCTATATATTTTATATCAAGAATTACCAAGAAACATGAAAAAAATTATTCAGTGTCTGAGTTGGAGTTGTTAAGTATAATATTTTGTGTAACAAAGATGAGATTTATTTTATTAGGTAACCAGTTTGATATAGAAACAGATAATTCGGCTTTAACTTATATTTTAAATAACAAATTTGGAAATAGTAGAATACATAGATGGTCATTATTGATGCAGGAATATTCATTTACAATAAAACATATAGCGGGGAAAGAAAATAATTTGGCTGATGCATTGACAAGAGTGGAAAAAACAAGTGATAGGAAAACAATCAAGATAGGAGTAAATATAATGAAAAATGAAAAAGGAATACTATCATTAAAAGAAATTATAGAGGATCAAGAGAAAAATATGGAAGAGTTTAAGAAAATAAACATAGAACAAACAGAACAAGGAATATTTATCAAAAATTGGGAAGGATCAGAATTATATTTTATTTCAAAAGACCTGGGTAAGAAAATTTTAGAAATATTACATATTAAATATGGACATATAGGAGCAAGAAAATTATGGAGCATGTTTAGAGAAAATTATTATACAAAGAATGATTTGAAAATATGCAAGGATATTACAAGAAGATGTGACATTTGTCAAAAGGGAAAATATAAAAATTATAAAAATACAAATTTACCAAAGTCAATAATAGCTACAGAAAAACTAGAGATCATTTCGATAGATTATTTAAGTAACTTAGTAGAAACTGAAGAGGGATATAGACATATTTTAGTTATTGTAGATATTTTTTCAAAATATATTAAATTATACCCTTGTAGAAGAACAACAGTATCAGAAATTAAAAAAATTATGAATAAATATATTAATAAAGTGGGAAAACCTAAGTCAGTTATAATGGATAATGCAACATACTTTAAAAGTGAAAAATTTATAGAATATTTAAATAAAAATGAAATTGAGCCAAGATATATATCCATTAGACATCCAAATGCAAATCCGGTAGAGAGATATATCAGAGAGGTAGTGAAACATTTAAGATTTTTCTGTAATAAGAGACATTATAGATGGACAGAGCAATTACAACAGATTGAAAAATTAATTAATCATACACATAATAGTTCAACAGAAGAAACACCAGAAGTATTGATGAATGGGAGATATCCAGAGGGAAGACCATGGATTATGGAAAGAAGTATAGAGTATGACAAGTTAATCGAGAAGACCAACAAAAACATGGAACGTTTGGCAAGAAAATATAGGAAAAGAGTGGAAAAGAAAAAACGAACAAAATTCAAAGAGGGAGATCTAGTTCTAGTAAAAACATTAAAAGTAGCCAACAGAAAAAGAAGAGAATGTGCGAAATTATTATTTCCTTATGAAGGACCGTATATGGTAAAAACGAAAGATGGAGTGAACAGTTATGAGTTAGTGGACATCAAGACACAGAAGATCAAAGGCATATACAACATTGATAGTATTTTCAAATATTATATATAAAATAAAGTAATTAAAATCCATATTGTACAAAATATAAATAGAAAACAACAATAATTAGTTAAAAAGAAGTGGAGTGAAGAAATTTAGAAATATATGTTCAGAGTAAAATGATTAAAATAAATAAGAATGTAGGTGATGGATAAGTAAGATGGTAGATGGTGAATGATTTGTGTGGAGACAGTAGGTAAAAAGAAACAGGATGATAACAAGTATTTCAAAATATGATGAATTATAAATGAATATATGATATAAATGCGGTTAAAAATAAAGAATTATAAGAAGGTATGAAATAATGATGAAATAAGAAGGTACTAAGGTACAGATAAAGAGTATAAATAAATAAATAATGTGATAAAAATGCGGTAACATATGAAGAAATATAAATTATCCTGTAGGCAAGAATTATAAAATAGCAAGAGAAAGTATGGAGATGGAATGGAAGCAAATAAGTTAGAAGAAAAGGAAAAGTGAGAGTGTTGAGAAAAATTACAAAGAGAAGAAGAAACTTATGAACTAAAAGCATAAATCTTAAATTAATGAAAATATGTACAACTTAAATTTAAAATTAAACAAGGACAATATGGAAAAATATTATAATAATATCAATGAATACAAGTCAGAATATTTTTAAAATTAATAACATGTTTGTCGAAATCTTATAATCTTCAATGATGAGATCATAGGGAAGAACTAGATGAAGTCTTGATATCACTAGAGAGAAGAAATAAAATTGTATTAATGATTTGATTTAAAATAAAAGAATTGGTTAAAAAAAAAATAATAATAAATGGGAACGATACATGATAATTGAAAACTTACTAAGAATGTTGATTCCACAAATGAAAATCTTGGACAGCATATCTTGGATAAGTTTGTAAATAATATACTAGTAGTTGTAGAGTTGTTGAGAGTTTATCAGTTGATATGTTATTTGAGTTTATGGAGTTTTATTGTTGAGTTGTTGATCGTTCATATTTAATTTGTTCACAGTATTGTTGTTAATTGATTTTCTTGATAGCTAAAAAAATGAAATAAAAATTAATAAATATAAAAGGTTAAAAAATATATGGATAGTAAGAAAGTATTGGAAAAATTTCAGCAAAATAAATTCTTAAGTTAAAACTGAAAGAATTTATTCTGTAAAATTTTGGGGAAATTTGTAATGGATTTAAACAGACATGAAATAATACAAAAGTTTTGCAATTCAAATAAGTAAATGATTGGGGAAATGTAAATAAAATTCATACATATCTAATAAAAAAGGAAAATTGCAGAAATCAATTAAGTTAAAGTTAACCTAAAAATATAAACCATGTAAAAAGAATGTTTCAAAAGCAAATTGTTGAAAGGATAAAAGGTGGCATATAAAGTTAAATAATCTATCATGCAGTTTGTAGTAGAATTTGGGTACTTACATTAAAGAAATCTAGGCAGAGAGTCACATTTAGGCCAAACATCAAAAACGTTAAATTCACTTATGAAAATCACACTAGAGTTTGTAAAACAAGTATAGATTACATATTAGGCCATGAGAACACTGAATATAACACATTTAGATCAAAATTAATTTTAAATACATAAATTTGTTAAATATTTAGAGAATTGAAATGTCAGAATTGTTAAAACCGTTAAAAATCGGAATGAATGATGGAACACTAAAGAGATTTACACCGTTAGAAAGAGCTTAGAGCATAGTTTATGAAAATTTAATAGTTCAAAAGATATTAAGTCCTAATTTCAGTAAAATCCAATTTTTTTTAAAGTACCTGTTAAATGACTGGTGACCAGCAGGTGACAAGTATCAAATCAAAATTTTTGAAAACATGATTAAGTAATTTAGATAAAATTTAGAAGGGTAAATGGTGTTGAAATTCAAATTAAAATTTATTTAGATTTTTGCATATGATTTAGAACAAACATATTTGGAAATTAATAAAATAAATTAAAGCGGAAATGGAAATAGCAGGTGGCAAGATTTATTACATAAATAGGAAATCTGACATTGAAAGGTCCTCTTTGTATTTCAAGCGTCGACGAGAGCAGTTGAAAATTTCGTTCCTATAAAATCACGTTTCCATGACAACCAGATAAATGATCTGTGATATCTTTGAAATAAGTGTTCCATGTCAGTTCTTGACAAGAAATTAGGTTGGAAGTTAAAATTTTATAAGTTTTGAATCAACAATTGGAAATCATAAAATTTAAATATTCCATAAAAGGAATTATTTGAAATCTATTGGAGGAAGAGATAAAATCAAATTTTGTTAAAAATATAAATATTGGTGCAGCAGTAAACAAATCAATTAGGCAGCAGAATTTAGTTTATAAACCAAAACAAATCAGGAAGCAGTATACTAAAACCAAAATTAAGGAAAAGGGGAATTCAAGCCAGACAACTGTGAGTTTTTGAAACATTATTTAATAAACAGATTATTGAAATCTAAAATCAATCAGTGATAGAAATAAAGGTGTTTTCAATTTAGTATAATGAATATTGTTGTTTAGAGTATTGAAATATTTTTTGTAACAAATCGATAGAAATTTAATAAGATTTAAGTAACCAGGAAATTTATTTTGTTGTAAAGGCAATATTATATATTAGAATTGTATTGTGGAAAATCATTATTAATAAATTGTAATTTGATCCAGAATTTGAAAATTATTTATTAGTCATTTAAAAAAATCTTAAAAAGAAAAAGTGAAAACTATAATTTCAAAATTTTAAAAAGTGTTGGTGTCACTGAGAAGAAAGAGAGACTTATAAGATAAGTATAGAATTTATTTATTTATTTAAGATCTACAATTTTGAACCCAAGCAAAAAAGACCCTGAGGTAAAATCTTACATTTTAAAAATTCAATTTTATATTACAGTCAATAATAATATATATATATATATATATATATATATATATATATATATATATATATATATATATTTTAATGATGATCAGTATGTGGATCTCGGAAACTAGCGGAGATAGAGCAATGGTTAAACTGGGAAAGATTTGAAGTTTTACTGGCCCAATTTAATGACACTTTCGTATTTTTGTAAAAAGTCATGGCTTACTAGATATTTTGAAAAAACCAAATTCTCTCGATTTAGTCAAATCCCTCTAGCTCCTTTGTTTTTGATTTTATAAATTTTATAAAAAAAGTGTAAATATCAGAATTGAAGGGAATTGTATTCCGAATATGATTGTCATGTCCACGTTGTCGTGACAGTGTGTATAGTTTCTTAACGTTTAATCTATTAAGGAAGATATTTAGGTAATCTCATATACTTTTCTGCGACGTGCAACAGTTTTGCAGAAAATCGCCGAAAATTCCAAAATTCTTATCAAAAATTTCATCGAAAAGACATAACGGACATTTCTTCATAAATATTTTAATTCCAACGTAATAGTATTTATGCACTGGAAGTTTTAATTGGGAATTTGAAAATTTTCTATGTACATCTCAAGCATATAGGTAGTAAAGTATAGTATTTTCGGCTCCTTAAATCAATGAGTACCAAGCTCGTTTTGTTTGTATACCAGGCAAATACCTATTTAAATGCAATTTTTTCCATTATGCGAAGACTGTGCTTTTGGTTGTCACATTCTCCCGGCCTAATAGAAAATTCAGTGACAACAGATGTCAAACTTTAAACTGCTATTTGGTGCGTTAATAGACAGGGTGTTTAGTTATAGCAAACAAAATCACAAAGTAAGGTGATAGAAGGAGTTACATTTATATGAAGATTGAAATATAGGACGGACTAGAATGATAGTGGTCCGTAGGCAGCCGTATATACAGGATGGTTGGAATATAGGGTGGACTGGACGTTTGGTGGTATAAAAATGTTGGAAAAAATGTGAAATTAAAATTATATAGAGTGATTAAAAAACTGTTATATGATGTGAACATAAGCAAATCATATACAGAATTGTTGAAATATATGCTGCAGTTGAATTATATTTATACAGTTATTTCTTTTATAGCCCATAAGAAGTTGCATAAAGTGTGGAGAGGAATTAATTTTACTCAGGGCGATAATATAAAATGTTAAAAATGAAATAATTTATGGGGCAGCCCACAAAGAGTTATATACTATGGTTGAAATATAGGACGGATTTGACTCCGTAAATATGGGATGGATTCTACTCCGTCATATAGTTTATAGAAGGCAGCTAACAAATTTATGCTTGTACGTGGACAGTCGTATGTACAGGATGGTTGGTACATAGGTTGGAGTGGAATTATCCATAGTTATACAGGGTTGTCAAAAAAAGTTGAAAAAAGTTACATGGCGTAGTCCATAAGGGATAAATATATTTTGGGCTTATTAAGTCAACGCGTACTAGTACATTTTGTTCGTAAAGATTTACCTGTCAATTTAAATGAGAAAGTATCATTGTGTAATGTTGAGGCTTTCGATGTTACCTGGTTCTGTCTATTAAGGTTATACATACAAAATAAAAAATAAAGAATGAAAACTACCTGAGTTCAAAAAAAAACTAAAAAGTTGAAAAAAAACACCGACTTCTAACATATACTAGATTGGTAGGTAGTTAATTTGTACAGAATGAGCACCTTTTAATATTTACATATTTTACTTCCTGGGTAGGTACCTAACAACATTGAATGGGTTATTTATTTGCTAGAGTTGTATTTAGTTATAATTATTTTTAGCTTTTTAGTTATAGGTAAAAGTCGGTTATATTTTTTTAATGTTTTATTGCCCATCTTTTGACAATTCTTTTTTTTTAAATCAGATTATTTTTTATAGAGTAATGACCTAGAAACAGTAAAAAAATAAAAATGTTGGATTGTAACTGAAAAAAAAGGATGAGTATAAATACTGAGATAAACAAGTGAGAAAAAATCGTAAATGGTTTATTCCTTACAACAAAGAATTGAAATAATATTTATTTTTTGTGAACAACAACGCTGTGCATCAGTATGTCTTGGATTTAGTTCATAACTTTCCAAAAATTGGAAGCTGCACAGGTTGAGATTTTAGGTTATTTTGCCATGGATCCTCAAACATCAATACAAAAAGTCTCCAGGTTAACAAATATTTCCGTCGGTTCTGTACATAAAACGTTACGCCTAAATAAATTCTTTTCCTACAAAATACAGCTTTTATAAATAGCTTGCTGAGGATGATTATGAGAGAGAATTAGAATTCTGCGAATTAATGACTCAAGGGCAAATGCAGACCCTAATTTTATTAAAAATATTTGTTTTTCTGGCGAAGCAGGATGTTTTTAAATGGGTTTATCAATAAACATAATTGTAGATACTGGGACAATACCAATCCACAAGTTTTCGGAAAGAGCACAACCAACATCCTCAGAAAATCAACGCATGTGCCGGAATTCTCGGAAGTAAAATTATCAGCCTTTATTCGTGGAAGAAAAGTTAACTTTGTATTTTTACTTATTAGAAAATTTGAAAAATCCCCTTATAACCGAATATTTAGAAAACCAAAAAGATCAAGATGGATGTATACTGTAAAACCAAACCCATCGGTTCCTCTTTAAACTCTCCGACAATGCAAATAATCAAAACTCTTTCAAAACTATAATTAAACACGGCTTCCGAAAACGCCATACAAATGTTAACACATGGTGAAACTATCAAGCGGTAAGTAACAACGAATTAAATGGGTATGTTCACTTCCGTGGCTTACGAGGAGTTGGCTTGACATTTTTCTGCCCTCTCTTCCCGACCACGGAAGGCGAGCATTTTTGTCTTTAGACGTGAGTTGTCGCTTTAAACTTATTTTTGACATCTCAAAACAAACCAATCCAAATTAAGAATTCATCGGAATGTGAAACATAAGGTAAAAAATGTTAAAGAGTATTATTTGTTTTAATTTGCACACTTGCAGGAATAATAATGTGAAAATTGTTGTCATAATTATAAGGATAATAAATAAACTAACAAAAATTCGTTGCGCAGTTTCAAAACATACTGAATATCGCCGTACATCCAACAACTAACCGAAATAGCCAGAAATACAGAGTAGGGGCGGTACCAGGACTGTCATGGGGGGGCTTGATCTCGTTGGAGGGGCTTGACGTCACTGAAGGTTGAGTTTAGCACAATAAAGCATACGACTCATATGATTTAGGGGGAGGGGGGCTTCAGCCGCTTAGCCCCCCTCGGGATCCGGCAGTGATGCAAAGTACTCAGAGGCTAAGACGTAATTCTTGTCCAAAAACACACGAAACCAGCTGTAGCCATTGAACTTCTACATACACTGTGGAATAGCCAAAAAGAATAAATTCGATAGCGAATAAAGGAGGGCGTGTTGGGAAAAACCCTTGGACACGTCTATTTGCATTTTTAAATGTGCAGTTTTTCAACAAAAAAAATTATAGAGGGAGTTTCGTATCATGTGACAGTGGCCAATACCAACTTTCTTTCTCATTTGAAATGTTTTCAGATTTATTAGAAAAATTAACATTTAAAAAAAAATTATTTTATTTCACAAATTCCTTACAATACACAAAAAAACTAAGTAATAATGATTATTTCTTAATAATATAAAAAAACAAAAAACCATTAATGTCAATGTATAAAATGTTCAAAATGCTCGCCGCGAACGTCTTGGCAACATGCTATCTGGTACAGAAATAGTATAGAAATGTCTAACGTTACTCAACATCTCAGGCGTGACTGATCTAATCACAAGCGAGATTCGTCTTTTTAGGTCATCTAAGTTGATGGGTTTAGTCCTGTGTACTGTACTTTTGACATATCCTCACAAAAAGTTGTCCAATGGCATCAAATCAGGGATCGTGCTGGCAGTTCTATCGATCCGCGCACCCCAATCTACCGATTTGGAAAATTTTGGTTCAGGTACTGCTTGACATTGATTTCATAATGGGGCGGTGCTTTATCTTGCTGAAACCATATTTTATTGGAAGGAACTTGAGGGTTTATTGAATCTGTAAAAGGGACCTACGGTATGATTTCGAACAATTCCTGCCCAAACATTTACTTTTTCAGGATATTGCGTATGTTTTTCTGTCATTCACTGAGGATTCTCATTTGACCAATAGCGGCAATTGACGATTAATATGACAGTGAAATCTAAATGTGCTCTCATCAGAAAACAAAACATCTTCTAATTGGATCTAACCTTAGCATTGTTTGTTCACAGAAATACGTTCTCCTATCGAAATCGTCTTCTATTAGCTGCTGCGTCAGCATCATTTTTTAGGGATGCATTTTACTTTCCTTTAATAGTCGAAAAATTGATGTGTGGCTAACGTTGAACAGTGGTGCTGCTTTTCGACCAGAATTATGTGGGTTTTCTTGAAGCTCAAGCATAATATCCAATTTCGTATTATCCCTTACAGTATTGGCACCTACTTTTTTTATCTGTCTTATATGACCAAGCTCGTGAAACCGCTTTTCTATTTTGCTAATTGAACATGGGGCAAATTTGAAAAATTTTCGTGAAATTAGCGAGAAACTTCCATTTGTGTCTGTATCCATAACCAATCATTTGTAGAATGGTTATTTTGTGCATTTCTGTTAAATTTGTGATATTATTACTTACAGTTATTTTCTGAGCGATATTTGTGGCATATTTTCCAATGTTTAACTACTTCTTGGGAAATAACACCCCAGTTACGAAAAATTACTGTATATTCCAAATGTTTCGGGGTCTAGGTCAGACCTCGTTGTCAATGGTTAAGAACTACGATAAAAAAGGCAGAAATACTTAAACTTTTTTTTAAGGAAAACCAAACGTTTCAAAGTCTATTCTGACTTCGTTGTCAATGGCTTTATATTTATTGATGTAATTGCAAAATGAAAATTATTATGACATTTAAATTGACATTAGAAATTCGTTATTTTTAGATAACAGGTAGCACAAAAAATTCTAAAGATCATATATTATAGTTAAACAACTTTCAAATTAGAAGAATTTGAAAGAGTTGTCTTTAGAATTTATAAGTGGCGTTCCTAGGTACGACTTTGGTATAAGATAGCACATTCGCCAAAAATGTGATCTAAGAATTCTATTGTTTCAGTGATCCCATTAACGTCATAAAGGAAAACCTAGGAAAAACTTTATGAACGACAATAGCACTGACACTGATCACCACTGTCATGCAGGAAGACAACAAGATGCTAAGGCTATGAGTTTTGACAAAAATAAACAAAACTGTTTTTTTTAACTCAGTAAAAAGGAACGCAGGAATGTTTTTTGCTTACTATCTCAATATCAAGAGCTAAATGGGAATTAAGTATTGAGCTGAATGTAGCAAATTTGTGAAATAAAATAATTTTCATTTTTTTAAGGTTAATGTTTGTAATAAATCTGAAAACACTTAATATTTCCGAAACAGTTGAAGATAGGTGTGGACATTGTACATAAATTATGTCTAGAATTTTTTGGAGCATCCAAAAAATAAATAATATACAGGGGCTTGCATTTAAAGTAGAAAGTTGGTATTGGCCACTGTCACATGACACACCCTATATATATATATATATATATATATATATATATATATATATATATATTTGAACAAATGCGCATTTAAAAATGCAAATCGACGTGTCCAAGCGTTTTCCCCAACAAGCCCTCCTTTATTCGTTATCAAATTTATTCCATTTGGCTGTTCCACACTGTAGAATATAAACGAGATCAGTGCTGGTTATTTTATTAATAGTCACGTTTAATTTTTACATGAAACAATACTTCGCTTTTGTTCCAAAACTTTCAAAAATTCGCGTTCATGCTTCACTAAGTTTCGTCACTCGACCCAATTGTTTCAACATAGGATCTCCGATAACAGCCATAGTGTTTTATAATTAAAATAGTAGTAGTTAAGTTTTTCGGCTTTGCTTGAAAATCCATTTATCATAGTGTTTTATAATTAAAATAGTAGTAGTTAAGTTTTTCGGCTTTGCTTGAAAATCCATTTATCAGAAAAGTTGTCGCCTCTCTTGATAACTTTCCCTGCAGACAAAAGCATTTGCCCACCTCCTATGACAACATAAACACATATAACAAGTGGCAAAACCTTATGAATGGCCAGATTAATACAGTATGTATCATGATTAATGATAGGCCGTCTAATAAATGGGACGGTTTGTTGTGGGGTGACTGCTAGAGGTGCACGTTAATTTGTTCTTGTTATCAAACGGTTACCCCACAGGATATTTATCCTGGATGAATATGGCATACGGAACAGAACACTTTTATTACGTCAATTTCGGGCTTACGAGTTGTAACGGATCGGGTATGGGTATCGGGCAAAGCGATGTGGTATTACAGTTGTAATTGGAAATAACGGCTCGGGAATGGATTTCGTTTATTTCGGAATGGATTAACAATGAGATATTTGAATGGGCATATAGAGGGTGGTGGCAGGGCTGGAATATTTTCCACTCAAGGCAATTACGAACAGGAAAATTATTTCAAACTGTTTCCCCACACACATTAATCCTGCGTGTATAAACTATATTGAACTGAACAGTACAATGTACGTAGGCAACAATTTTTATTATAGTGTCGTTCAAACGCTATAATATATATGAGAGAACAATTGGCTCAAGTCAAAAATTTTAGAGTGGACAATGAATCATATATAGTTTCTAAAAATTTTCTTGCTCTACCTTCTAAGCAGCACATAGTACAGTGACTGAGGAGAGAAAAAGTCCAAACCCGGAAAACCGATTTTTAGGAAAATTGGGAATTAGTTCATTTTACCCTCTAGATCGAAACTTATATAAGCTTGACATGTGCTTTTTATTTTTAAAGGGTGAAAACAACCACATAACCTAAATTAATTGGTCAAGTGCGAGTTGAACTTGCATACTAAGGGTTGCATACCACCTTCAAGATTCTAATATTCCAGTTTCAGACAAGAAGGGAATGAGTCCATTTTCTTATATTTACCCTAATATCTTTTAAAGGAAGCGTTTCATTTTCCACACATAGACTTTTTATTTGATCTGCTTCATGATTCGCTAAAAACCAAATTTTTACGTATATTTATGATTAGGAAAGTATACATATCTACCAGGTTGCCCATAATTTTTAATTAAACTATTATCAATTGATTTTTCATAAATAAAACACCTATCACTAAAAAGCTAAAAATAATTATAACAAAATACAACTCTAGCAAATAAATAACACATTCAATGTTGTTATGTACCTACCCAGGAAGTAAAAAATGTAAACATTAAATGGTGCTCATTCTGTACAAATTAATTACCTACCAGTCTAATATATTTTTGAAGTCGGTGCCAAGCAAATCTAAACTACTTCATTACGTACTTATATACCACTTCATCAAACTTGATTGTTGCTTGGCACCGACTTCAAAAATATATTAGATTGGTAGGTAATTAATTTGTACAGAATGAGCACCTTTTAATGTTTACATTTTTTACTTCCTGGGTAGGTACCTAACGACATTGAATGTGTTAAATATTTGCTAGAGTTGTATTTTGTTATAATTATTTTTAGCTTTTTAGTGATAGGTGGAAGTCGGTTATATATTTTTTTTAAATGTTTTATTTATGAAAAATCAATTGATAATAGTTTAATTAAAAATTATGGGCAACCTGGTAGATATGTATACTCTCCTAATCATAAATATGCGTAAAAATTTGGTTTTTAGCGAATCATGAAGCAGATCAAATAAAAAGTGTATGTGTGGAAAATGAAACGCTTCCTTTAAAACATATTAGGGTAAATATAAGAAAATGGACTCATTCCCTGCTTGTCTGAAACTGGAATATTAGAATCTTGAAGGTGGTATGGTTGTTAGGTACCTAACAACATTGAATGTGTTATTTATTTGCTAGAGTTGTATTTTGTTATAATTATTTTTAGCTTTTTAGTTATAGGTGGAAGTCGGTTATATATTTTTTTAAATGTTTTATTTTGATCTTTTTAGTTTCAGGTAGTTTTCATTCTTTATTTTTTATTTTGTATGTATAACCTTAATAAATAGAACCAGGTGACATCGAAAGCCTTAACATTACACATTGATACATTTTCATTTAAATTAACAGGTAAAGGTTTACCAACAAAATGTACTAGTACGCGTTGACTTAATAAGCCCAAAATATATTAATGCCTTATGGACCACGCCATGTAACCTTTTTTCAACTTTTTTGACAACTCTGTACAAATATAAATAATTTCACTCCGCCCTATGTACCAACCATCCTGTACATACAACTGCCCACGGACAAGCATAAATTTGTTAGCTGCCTTCTGTAAACTATAAGACGAAGTGAATCCATCTCATATTTACGGAGTCAAATTCGTCCTATATTTCAACCATAAAATATAACTCCTTGTGGGCTACCCCATAAATAAATTCATTTTTAACATTTTATATTATCGCCCGGTTTAACATTAATTCCTGTTCACACTTTATGCAACTTCTTATGGGCTATAAGATAAATATTTTTTTAAACACACTGTATAAATATAATTTAACTGCAGTATATATTTCAACCATCCTGTATTTGATTTGTTTACGTCCACATCAACAACAACAGTTTTTTAATTATCCTATATAATTTTAATTCCACATTTTTTTCAACATATTTATACCACCAAACGTCCGCTTCACCCTATATTCCAACCATTCTCCGTGCTATATTTCAATCATCATATAAATGCAACTCCTTCTATCACTTTACTTTTTGACTTTGTTTGCTATAACTAAACACCTGTGTATAAACGCACCAAATAGCAGTTTTTAGAGTTTGACATGTGTTGTCACTGAATTTTCTATTAGGCAAGGAGAATGTGACAACCAAAAGCACCGTCTTCGCAAAATGAAAAAAAAAACTCATTTAAATAGGTATTTGCCTGGTATACAAACAAAAAGAGTTTGATACTCACTGATTTAAGGAGCTGAAAATACTATGCTTTACTACCTATATGCTTGAGATTTACATAGAAAATTTTCAAATTCGCAATTAAAACTTCCAGTGCCTAAAATTCCCGCACTATTACGTTGGAATTAAAATATTTATGAGTAAATGTCCCTTACGTCATTTAGATGAAATTTTTGATAAGAATTTTGGAATTTTAGGCGATTTTCTGCAAAACTACAAGTTGCACGTCGCAGAAAAGTTGCACGTATATGAGATCACCTAGGGATCTTCCTTAATAGATTACACGTTAAAAAACTATACACATCCAAAAGGAGTTTTCGAAAAGTCGACCAATATGTTAGGGATATTGGTCGATTTCCATGCACCCATGTGTTCATTCACAAATTTCATGGCTTTACCAGTAGAATTCTTTTCCAAGATTTAAAGTTTCCCCAATCCGGTTATATACTCTATTAAACAAGACCATATCATCCAAAACGGTTCACCACAGGAGAATAAATCAGGTAACATACATACAAAAAAAAATACGCGACGAATTGAAAACCTCCTCCTTTTTGGAAGTCGGTTAAAAATTTCATTGACTTTTTTTTCAATAAAATATCCTCCACTGCACGGCAATATATATATAAAGACTCTCGGTTGCCTTTGGACCCTTGACCGCACCTCTTCGCAGCCAGGTGTACACAGGTATGATTTTGTTGCATTTATAGGCTATTTTTTCTGTGTATTATGATATAGGGTTGCCTAAATAAATTTGATCGCAAATAAGGGTTTTAGCAAACACTGGATGAGTGCACTAATTCTGCAGCCGGATCTAGTAATAAAAATAAAACAGTCCATTTTTTACCCACCCTAGTCTACATATATGTATACATATTTACATTATCATCAACGTTAAACACATCTGCAAAATAATTGAAAAATTAATTAATTTTGTTTACCAAACGGACATTCGAACGAAGCAAGTTAAATAAAGGCTAGTATAACCAAGATTGTCATTTAATGAATCTCCACTGATTTCTCTGAAACTGCTTAATCACTTTGAATATTTAAAAATGTACTCTACCAAGATAGATTCAGAGATGACTCCATATATTTTTCTGCAACATTAATAATTTAATTAAGTAATTTTTACACAACTGAAACAGTACGTGCAAAAACCGTAAACGTGACATAAATTTTCTACATAAAATCTAAATTTAAATGTCAAGCTATATCAGAAAATAATTATTGATCCTACAGGGTATTTTAGTTTGATTCATTTTAAGTAGGGTCTTTCTAAAAGTAAGTTATCTCCTTATCTTTATAGCGGACTTATTGAGTGCTTATTATGATACTATTACTAACAGTACTAGTCATACATATATCGAGGTTTTTGCTTCACTGTCGTAAATTGCCTAGCCCTAAACTTCCAAAAAAAGTATTAATTCGAATCAGTACTAGCGGCGGCACCTAGCGAGCAATAGCCAAAGTCTAACTCAAGATATTTTCTTTATAAATGTTATATTGTAGTTCGGGCTTATAATAAGAGATGGCAAATAAGATCCTTAAGAAATTCATATTTTAAATTTTATTTAAACATTTAAATATTCTTGAATTTCTTCCGTTATTATTCCAAAATAACGGGTGGGCCATCTAACTTTTTTTGAAAATGCTATAAAAAAAACTAGTGAATATTTTTCAATTTGTTTTTTTTTATTCGAAAGTACAATCCTTCCGCGATGTGTG